>JAKNSH010335797.1:0-11721 GCA_027790015.1 Cymbopogon flexuosus
CTCTTTTTTTTTTTAGAAGGACAAGATCTCTGCTTTTATATTGAGTCATTGAGATACCAGCTAAAAAAGAATAGTTCAGCAACCAGACGACTATATATCCTGTTATTACAGATTTCGCCCACATCAGGCAACAGAATATAGCTTCCACTTATTGCCTTGATCCAATACAGCAAAGCCTCTCAGTGGCCTTCTTCTTCCCTGCTCCTCCCCTTTGAGTACATGTGTATCCACTTCTGCCTAATTGAGGTGACGTTTCGACAACCACTTGCTCATTGTCGGCTCCAAGCGATTTTTCAGCATAGAGTAGCAATTCTGTAATATTGTGGAAAGGCGATTCTTGTCCTCGTGCTTGGGGATGCGAGTGCTGTATACTTTTGGAAAACAGAGTAGTGGGTTATCCTTGTTTGCTTCTCAGATTAGTAATGCCATTGAATTGCATGTAGTCACATTGCCCAACTCTAGTTTCTGAGTATTGCGTGGATTTATTTTACTGTTATGGTGCTTTTGTGTGCTCTGCCAGTTAATCAGTTGTAAACTGCTCACACTTTTCTTTGCCAATGCAGTGATCAGGCTGAAGCACGGTGATGGCGGTTATTCCTACAATCATACTCTTGCTCATATTCTTGTCGAATACGCTTCAGCAGTAAGTTCCTCCTGCACCATGTGCTACTACTTATTCTGTTGAAAGCAACTTCATCATAAGTCTGCCCTTAACTTTCTATTGTCATTTCCTAGCTAGACAGTTTCTGTGCTGGAACTTGCCTTTTACACCCTTTGCTTTTTAAAGAAAAAAAAAACCTCTTTTCCACACTTTTTCATTCCATCCCTTTTCTATGCCGCATTTTCAGTCAATAATAGCTATTCTCTTGGTTACTGCATCTCTCAACGGTTCTTTGATAGGGAATGTATATAATGATTCCCCTATTTCTATTTCTGGAATACACTTGTGTCCTTTTTAGACTTGATTTACATAACTGCATTTCAGGTGTACACATCTGACTTAACATCACTTCTCTTATGGACATGTCCAAGGTGCAAAGGCCACACAAAGGTTTGTGCCTCCTCTGCTTGTAAAAGTTGCTCTATATGTTCCTTGGTTTTTAATCGACTGTTTTTGCATTATTGATGCAGGGTTTTGAGGTGATAGAGATCATTGTCGATGTGGAGAATTGCTTACAGGTTAACTTTCTTTTAAGTATTTCAGCAATGCTCTTTTGCTTGCACTCAGTGTTCAATGAAACTTATGTTCGGTTGTTTGTTAAATAATCATGCAGGCATTTGTTGGAGTTGCACCTGACCCTCGATCCATAATCATTGCATTTAGAGGCACTCAAGAGCACAGGTACAGAAAATGCTCCATTATGAGTTGGGACTTGTAACGTATGGGCATTTGCTCTGAGTGCATCAACCTTTTATCCTAGTCATTTAGCAATGTGTTTCAATTTTAAACTTATAAAATTGTAATCTTTTAGTCAAATATCATAAGCTATTTAGAATCATTTAATCTTCACTTCTCATTGATTTGATATCTTGGAATATAATTTGCACAGTGTCTCAAATTGGATCGAAGATCTTTTCTGGAAGCAGCTTGATGTGACATACCCAGGCATGCCGGATGCAATGGTAACTCCACTGGTCAAGTTTTCTTGATGTTTACATTTCTCATTGAATTAGCAATAACTTGTGCTTGCTTGCTGCTTGTCTGTCTCATGTTGCAGGTCCATCATGGTTTTTATTCTGCATATTATAATACAACAATGCGATCTGAGATCCTGAAGTCTATTAGATGGGCTAGAAAAACATATGGAAATTTACCCATAAATGTTGTGGGACATTCCATGGGAGGGGCTTTAGCTTCGTTTTGTGCCCTTGATCTATCTGTAAGTATTTTTATTGTACATGATTTATTGCATCAAATTTCAATATATGTTCTACAAATAACCTATACTTGTTTTGAGATACCATCACATGTATTGTTAACATATCAGAGGCTTCAATGATATATTTTGAGTTTTCTTTTATAGGTTAAATTTGGATCAGAGGAGGTTGAGCTGATGACTTTTGGACAGCCTCGGATAGGCAATCCTGCTTTTGCTGTATACTTTGGCGAACAAGTCCCAAGAACAATCCGTGTGACCCATCAGAATGATATTGTGCCGCATTTACCACCATATTATTATTACCTTGGTGAATGGACATACCACCACTTTGCTAGAGAGGTATGTACTCGATAGTAGAAAAGAATTTACAGAGATGTATACTTCTCCAGGTTACCGTTAATCCATTTCTTCTGCATTTATTTATCTTCAGGTTTGGCTTTATGAGAGCACAGATGGAAATGTAGTTACCAGAAATGAGACGGTATGTGATGATTCTGGTGAGGATCCAAACTGTAGCAGGTATGTATCTGCCTATCTATTTTGGATATTTATTTTCTGTCATGTGTTGCTTATTGTTTGCCCTTGTTTCAAAAGGTCGGTCTATGGGATGAGCATAGCAGATCATCTCGAGTACTACGGTGTCACACTACACAGTGATTCGAGGGGAACCTGTCAATTTGTGATTGGTGCAGCCAACTCAGTATACAGCTACGTTCGTGAAGTTGATGGATCCATCATCTTGTCAAGATATCCAGAAGAACCAGAAGCTCTAGAATCTATGTGACTTTGTCTGCCATGCAATACACCCCTGTACAGTATTTTTATTTTCATTTTGTGTACAGCTCATGAAATACTGAGCACTCCAGGAGCTCTCCAGAGGATAAGGAGAGGCTCACCTTTTAAATGTGCCCCCTTTGCTCAAGTGAGAATTGTACATGTAAGCTCCATAAGATTGTCCGCACAATTCAATTCATGTATATAAATAATACTATATATTACCAGGTAATGCAAGTATTAGATGGTACTCCTTGTTTGGTCATCCCTCATCGTGTTGCTACCTGAGATGTTTCCAGTTTTGTTTAGCAGCACTTCACCTCAATTTTAACTTGGTTTCAGGGTGCATTTGCTTTCTGCAAATCAAAGAACCCTTGCAAACCTTCATTGATTTATGTATATGTGTGAAATGTAACAGGCTTTAATTGGATGTTTTGATGGTACTCCTTATTTGGTATTACTCACTACCTGACAATTTGTGTACTTTCTCTCAAGCTTATGAAATGAGAATTGTATGTGTAATATGTAACATTGTGCGCGGTTATGTGATGGATATATCTGGTGGCAGTGGCACCCCTTGTTTGGCTAGATATTATAAAACTAAGTAACATGGGATTCTCTGTAAGATATTTTCAGAATTTTCCCTCCCCATGGCACCTCACATTTACCTTTGTTTCAGGTATGCTTTTGCAGATCAATGCGCGTAGCCCTTTGCAAACACGAGGAGCCAAGAACTGATCAGGCTCAGGAAGGAATCTCAAGATGCAAAGTTCTACAGATAGTTAGCACTGCCAGGGTAGATCTTGAGGATAAGGATACATGTCTATCCACATTCTCCATTGTCATCATCTTGTCCAGGGGGTTTTGCATCATACATGAGAAGATCAGAAGCACCATGGCACAGCATATCAACGGTGACTGTTCAATAGCATCATTTACACAGCATGGCCTTGCTGATATGCAATGCAAGGCTGTGCAGCACTGTGGCAAGGCAAATGCCTGCATATCTGATAAAGATGATGCTGTGGTAAAAAGGCTTCAGAGTGCTAAATATAGCAAATTGAGCAGAATTATCTGAAAAGTGTCTTGACTAATGATTTACTCACCAAGTATGGTGTTACTATTCAAGGGAACGACATATAACAATTGGTGCAGATTCTGTCACTGCCGATAAGGTAAGAAGAGAGAGACTTTGTGTGAGGGACTGAATGAGACAGCAGGTTCTCTGTCTGAAGATGCTATTCTGAACCTGAAGATCAGGATTCAGGAGACTGATCCCTCCAATGCAGAGTGCCTCTGCTCTTAGCCAGAGGAATCAGATCCTGCTGTCATATTGTCATGTGACGAAGCGTCGCCGTGTTGTTGTCGGCACCTTTGCTTTCTGTATGGACTTGTGTATTTACAGTTGGAGTCAAAGGTCAACTCTCAATTTACAAGCAGGGACAACATTCAGATAATGAGACTTCACAGAATGGAAGAGTTCAAACAATTACTATATACAAGATACAAGAAAATAGCATGCATTCCATCAGAGTTTTTTTTTCAGTTATTATGGGTTTCAGAATTCAGACTATGATCAACAGTAGATGAAAATTGACTGCTTTTTAACTTGCCAACCATATATTACTAGTATTGAAAAGAGAGCATATATCACTAGTAGATGTAACGTGTGTAAGTGTTAATACAAGTGCAAGTGTTAATATTATTCGAAGATTGTTTTGCTTATAAACAATGACCGAAGAAAATCCCCATATATCTGTACAGCTCTATCCTCATGACTTTTGAGAAGATCCTTATGTTTTTTCAGGTTTCTTGATATGATATTATTGCAAATTTTGTATGTGGTCGACTCGTGAGTCATGAGGAGAGATTCCAATGTTCCGAGGGCCCTCATGCTTCAACAGACATGGATTCTTATCCAAAACTATCCAGTCTCTAACCTGCAACCTATCATAAGAATCATCTTTTTCAGTTATTTATATAGAACCAAATCTAGCTATGTATGTTTCATTTGCATATTTTAATATAACATGTTCAGCAAATGCTATCAGTTAGGTTGTCAAGAATAGAATCTGCTTCTGTCTTGTATCTATCTAATACCAATGCAAGTAGGTACTACGTACCAACAAATCCAACACGTTTTTCAAGCCTATAAAAGGCAAGCCGTCCCATGGCCAGCAGAGCACGAAACCACACTACCTTCGAAATCATCTCAGCACCAAAGAACAGGGGGACTAGAAGCCTCTAGAACCTTCGGATCCGGACACGGAAAACGAGCAGCAGATCGAGGAATGGCAATGGACCACGTGGCGAAGCTGGCGTCGGAGCGCGCGGTGGTGGTGTTCACGGCGAGCAACTGCAGCATGGGCGACGTCGTGACGTCGCTGCTGAGCAGCCTGGGCGTGAACGCCGCCGTGCACGATCTGGACAGGGACCCCCGGGGCATGGAGATGGAGCGGGAGCTGGCCAGGAGGCTCGGCGCCGGCGCCGGCCGCGGCAGCACCGGCAACCCCACCGTGCCGGCGCTGTTCGTGGGCGGCGCCCTCGTCGGCGGGACCAACAGGGTCATGGCGCTGCACCTCTCCGGCGAGCTCGTGCCCATGCTCAGAAACGCCGGCGCGCTCTGGTTGTAGGAAACTAGGAACTGAGAACGTTGATCCGTGGAACGCGCGCATGCATGCAAGCATGGCTTTTTCCATCAGATGTTTCAGTGTGTGTACATGTGATATGTGAATAAAAGAACGGTAAGAACGAAAAAAAAATGGGAAACGATCGAGGTAGAAGAGTGTTTTTCGTTTCAAACATGTAGAAGAGTGTGCGACCAATGCCAGGTTTTTTGTGTCCTGTGCTTGAATGGAATAAATAAAAATGCCGCCTCCGTTTTCACTCAAAACTGCTAATTAATCTGCAATGTTTTTTTTTTCTGCACAGTGTCTCAAAGGAGGATTTTTGTTCAGGGCTCTTGTATTCATCCCCGCGGGCAACGCGAAAGCCTCACGGGGAACGTAGGTGGCTGGCACGGCAAACCACTGAACCACGAGGCAAAACTTCTATTATGTGTGTAGATAAATTGAACTGAAATGGGGAAAGGGGAGAAACGGATACGACAATTTCGCGGCACTATCGAAACAGTAAAAAAAAAAAAAGGCTAGCCCACTTGTCATCCACGCTGCGCCGGGGGCAAAAATCGGACGACCAACACTGAGCCGCGCGCCCACGATGGACGGCCAAAAAGCCGCGTGTTTCACCAACATAAAACAACCGGATGTTGTTTAGTATTTCTCTTTCAGTTTCCTTTCATTTCGCTGTTCCTCCCGATCGAGGCGATTCGGGAGGCGACTCGTCTGTCGCCGGCAACGCAACACCGGCGTCGGCTAGGGTTCCGGCGAGCGGGAGCTAAGTCCCTTTTTGTCCCTGCATCCTGTGTTTGATTTGTCTTCCGTTTTAGTGGTGGGTGGTGGCTCGGTTTTTTGTCCTGATTCGAGCAAGCTACGCATGACGGACGGCCGTGATTTTTGCATGGCTGTGCCGGCGAATGGTTGGGGGTGGCCGGGGGTAGGGGCGGTGATGCTGAGCGCTCTGTTTGGTGGAGATTTGTTTTTGCTATTTTTGGAGTTTGGCGGTGTTCTTCCACGAATGGCGGAGGGGGGAGATGGCCCTGGTGGTTCTGCGTTTGCGGCGTTGTCTGAAGCTAGCGCGTTGGATCTAGTCAGTTCATCCTGGAAGTTAGTTTTGTTGCCCGAAATCGAGCTGTTGCTTGTGTGTTTTGTCTATTCAATTTGATGCTGGCAAAGCAGGGGGGTCAGGCTTGGATTCATGTTTATTTTCATTCAGCTATGTAGCGCATAGTTCTGATTCGTGCTGACGGAGATTGTTGATAAGATTGAGATACTGAATAAACTGTATGTTAGTTTCAGTACTGAGCAGGTTCAGAGATGTAGCAGTTTCAGTACTGAGGAGTAGTTGATGTAGATACATTTTCTTCTTTGTTTTTATCTGTCAGTAAACTTTCTTTCAGTCCTCATTGTTTATCTTGTTTGTGAGCAGCCGGACAGGGACAGGGTTGGTTGATGTTGTTTCAGTGAGTCATGATTGTTTATCGATCTGCTAAATGCTTGCCTGCTGATGGCCCTGTGCTGCTGCTACCTACTTTGCTTGCTGATGGCGTGTTCAGTTCAGCATTATTAATATTTTTTTATCAATCTGTTACCTGCTTACCTGCTCAAAGTTGGGTGCATGGTACTGTGAATCTGTGATGCATGGCCCTATGCTGCTGCTACTACTACATCGCCCACTTTTTTTATGGCTCGCTGCTACTGCTACTTGAGAAGTAGTCAATTATTTTTTTTTGTCATAGATGATGTTTTTAGATTTGTTTTTGGCTTTATGTAACACTTCACACAGAATCTTGATGTGTATTCTTCAGTCTGAGATAGGGAGTAGTTTCAGATAGAGTTCACATGTAGTTTATGTATATTCCAAGGTTTTTGTTTTTTGTTCTGGTTCAGAAACATGAAGAGTCATCAATTTGTTTTTCCTTTTGTTTTCTATGGCATCTCAAATGGCTTGTAGGACTACTTTTGGATTTGGCAATGATATTGTTGAAGGAAGCAATTGAGGCGGCAATGGCGACAAAGGTCCTGCCCCTCGTTGTGTGAGTCATTTCAGGAATGATTTTTTTGCCCCCTGAATTCTATGATTTTTTTTTTCTGTTATATTCCTTTAACCCCTTCAGTTTTTTTGACAAACTGTCTAGTTATTAGTGGCCTCTTTTTTAGTGGGCACTAACCCCCCAGATATTTTTCTTTTTTTGCACAACCATTCAGTAACTTTTTGAATCAGTCTAATATAGTTAGAGTGGCAAACAACTATAAGGATAGCTTTTGAAGTATGTGTGTTTTCCTATTTCAGGCTCTGCCAAGGATGCAAGGAAAAAAAATTCATTGTTTTGCTGGTTATCATTGTGTGATGGTTTAAAATTTCAGTGAAATATCGCCGAAATTTCCGAAATATCGTCTTTTTCGGTGAGGACCGAAATATTTTTTATATCGCTATTACCACCGCTCGACGTATTACCGCGGCTCTACGTCTATGAGATATTGTGTTATTTCATCGATGTTCTATAAATTTATGATGTATGATGGATTAGTGAGTTTTTCTAATGGAATGACGCCAGTTTTTTAAAAAAATCAATTTAAATTTATTTAAATTTGACCCGATATTTCCAAAATTTCCGAAATTTCGCATTTATCGCCAGGTACCGAAAATTTTTTCTTACTGGTATTGTAAACATTTGTGACATCAGATTCTGCTCTGGGGTAGCACCTGTTGTTCAGCGTAACAAATCCTTTTCCAAAGGGTGAAGCCAATTTCCGCATCAGATGTAAGTTTCAGTCCTGCTTTGTTATGTGTGCCTTCCTTTTTTTTCAAACTGCATGGGTGAGACTCAATTATGCATTGGAGATTCCACACCTTGACATTTAGAGTTAATGGCCTTGTTTTCAGTGTGTGTTCTCCATGAACTTTCAGTCTTCTTTGTTTCAGTTCATGGATTAAAATGGCCTTGTTTCAGTTTGTTAGCTTTTTTCATTAATGAACTTTGTGTGTGTGTTTTCGTTCATTATTTCATTGACTTTCGGTCTTACTTTTATTTTTCAGTTAATTCTTATGCCAGTTTCAGTCCTAAACTAATTTTTGGTGAGAACGGTCTTAGTTTCAGTCCTCAAGGACCTGTAAAAATGATTTTCGGTTAGTCATGGTTTAGTTCAAGTCTTATTTTGAGTGCTTGTTCAGTTCTATTCATTTTTAGCTGTCTTAGTTCATTTCTTATGTCTGTTATTTATCCAGATAAAGAAGTTTCCTACCATTAAATTCTTATGTTAGTTAATTCTTATGTCAGTTTCAGTCCTAAACTATTTTTTGGTGATAACAGTCTTAGTTTCAGTATTCAAGGACCTGTAAAAATGATTTTCAGTTAGTCATGGTTTAGTTCAAGTCTTTTTTTGAGTGCTTGTTTAGTTCTAGTCATTGTTAGCTGTCTTAGTTTAGTTTCAGTCCTAAACTAATTACTAAAATTTTCAGAGAGAATATGCCAATGTGCTCCAAACTTTCTTTCTTGTTTCAGTTTCAGTTTAAGACTCATATTCATATAACTCCTGATCTGAGAACAGTAATTGATCTGCTTTGGTTGCTCCTTTTCAGGTTGAACAATTCAGGCTGGGAGAGGAAGCTGGGAGAGGCAAGACTTCAATATTGAGATGCAACATTTCACTAATATACATTTCAACTAATGAGGGCCATTACACTAGTCTAGGGTTGCAATAGTGTTTTTTGCTAAGTTGATGAAAATCTGTGCTTTTGAGATTGTTGTAGCTTCTGTTCAGAAGAGTAGTGGTATATGCTGTCTTCTCTCGCTCTCTCTGACTCTTTTTGCTAGTTTGAGTTTAGCCTGTGTTTTTTTTAGTGGGAGTGCTAAAGATCGCTGGTCGTTTTTTTCCTCTGCTTTTTGGGTGTAGAGGAGCAAGATTAATGAGAAATATGAAGGCGTTGGAGAGCCTAATAATCCAAAAGGTCAGTGGAAACTGACTAGAGCTCTCTCTCTCTCTCTCTCTCTCCTTCTTACTCTCCGTCTCTCCGAAAATGTATTTGTGGCTAAAGAACTACCTTGCTATCGTGTACGCCTCCGCTGCATTGTATCGTGCGTGCCCAACCAAAACGGGACACCAAAACGCCTACAAACGAAGTTCATTTTTCATCTTTTGCCTTTCTTTATGAGAAATGTGCAAGGTTAGCTTTTTTTAAATTTCGTTTGTGTAAGGTTAGTTTTGTTAGCTTCAGTTTAGTTTTCTCTTGTCATTTGTAACTGAAAACTGGATGTTTTTATGTGTAGAAAACAACCAGTTGTTTTTTATCAACAAAACATACAGAACTTGCTTCTTGTAGTATCTGGTTGTTTTGTGCCTTGAAAACATCCGGATGTTTCATTTGAATGAAACAACCAGACACATACAGTTTGTTTATCCGGTTGTTTTCTATGCCCAAAACAACCAGATGTTTTGTAGGGGTTAAAACAACTGGATGTGTGGTAGACACATTAGAGATATTTTCATAAAAATTTATTTAATTTATTATTTGCATAAAAATTTAAATAAGATAAATGGTCAAATAGAAATCATAGAAGTCAAAGAATTGCGTTTATTTTGGGACGGAGGGAGTAGGGTGGTACTCCACAAGAAACCAAATCTTATTAAAAGAAAAAAAAAAGAGTGTTCAAATTAAACTAACCCGTGGCATTACTCTAGCATTACCAACATACATGTGCTCCATGATTTGGAACTTAATTGGGACCCTGCAGCATTACCCTCGGTCTCCAGATCGAATTGAAATCGAGGAGAACAAGATTCATGCATGCAAAATGCAGACAAGAGAATTTGTAACCAGTTGAGCTAGCTACTACCTACCTGCAGGTGCACTGTCGATCGTCGTACAATGAACGAATAAATCGTCCCTTGAAAGAAGCTGTGGTTGGGGTGGCCTATGAGAAGGTGAGGAGTCAAAGCTAAAATTGTGAACGAAACAAACACATGTCCTACTCTACTCCTCCGCAGTGGCAGCGCACGCCAAATATCCAAAGCAAAAGGCAAAGAATCAAAAGATGCAAACTACTAGCACATTTCGATAAAGCAAGCAGGCACAAATTCAGCATCATGCTTGTGTTGTTTCCTGGCTGAAGATCATCTACAGAGGACGACGAGAGACAGATCAGAGAGAGATACGATCGAATGGATTGGGATGGATCGACTTGGATCTTTTGCTGCGCCGGCAGGCCGCGGCATCTCATCTCTGAATCAATCAACTACGCGACTTGTTTAATTTATAGGTCTATCCGATCGACAAGTAGCCTACTAGCTAGCTGCGTGCGTGGAGGAGATACATATGCCTTCACGACAGAGATGCTGCGAGGATCGGAATCGACAGATTCTTCCGACGATAAGGATCGATCGAGAGCACGAGAGATGAGCTGGACAGTGCAGATATATATTCATCAACTTTCAAGGCCGCCGGTGTAGGGTTTCAGCATCGATCGCCGGTGGCCTTCAAAGTTTCAGAGTTGATGAACTAGAATGGACTTTTGTATTTTTGTTAATAGATAATTTATCGGAAATCTCACATAGGTGTACGTACGTAATAAAAACAATAACTTTAATACTGTCTCAAAACCTTTTATTTATGGGGAAAATTTAGAGAGGGAGAAAAAAAGAATATAGCTAGTATTGATATATATAGGTTGTAGTTCATTGGCAAAATTCCCCTGAACCTCACACGCATATCAAACTTGAAGGGAGAAATTGGAATTTTTTTCCTAAATATGAATTTATGGATTTATGTAGTGATTCAATGTAGTATTGATCACAAGCACTAAAAAACAAAAAAGAACATAAAAGATTTAATGAAAAGTATGGAGGAAAACAAAATTTGTACACCCGTGGGCCATGTTGCCGCCCACCACTGGGCCGTCTTGGGCTACAGTCCACAGCCACCGTGCTACTAGGCCTAGGGATGCTGCACAGCCCACAGCCCACATCTTGGGCCATGTATTAAGAATGGTAGGATGCGTTTTAGTCCTGTTTTTCTATTTCTCTCTATCCTTCAATCTGTGATTTTTTTCTATAAAGTAAATTTTTTTCTCTGTAATTCCTAATATCATTTGTGCCTTTTTATTGCCATTTCAGATTTGATTATTGTTTGGGATGATTGTTATCGACATTGTTGATCCCCCTGTACTGAAATCCTGGATCCGCCCCTGATTCCTTCCTTGGTGAAGAAGTGGTGATGTGTTCAAGGTGTTTGGTGAAGAAGTGGTGATGTGTTCAAGGTGTTTGACAAATTTTGCCAACACCTTTTTTTTATTATATGTAAGAATCAAAATCAACACATATTTTTCTCATTTACAGTTATTGGTTTTACTTAACATAAACATAGCTTCAACTAAATAATGATCTATCAAAGTCTTGTTTGCTATCTGCACTTAAAACAAGCAAACTATTCCATCGTCACAAATAATATG
>JAKNSH010336332.1:0-11043 GCA_027790015.1 Cymbopogon flexuosus
ATTCTGTATTGCCTCCCCTTTTTTTCTTGCTTGAACTTGATTATCTGGTATTGCGAAAGTTTCTGGAGAGTAGACAGGCACGGGGCTGTTTGTTTGCCGGAAGAAAATTCGGCAGTTCTTGTTTGCGCAATTTTACGCAACATGTTTGGGATGCAGGCACAAAAAAATCTCTAGCTTTTTTCGCAAAAAAAAAAGAAAATATCTAGCTTCCCCTAAAAAAACAAATCTTTCTAGCAATAACAATCAAAACAACTAGTATATACTATTATGCTTAAAAAACCAAAAAAAAAAAGCTATAACAATTGGAAAACAACAACCAGCCCCTTCTGTTGATCCCGAACTCCTCCCTGATAACCCACTTCTCTGATATGTTCTCTCTCCTCTCGCTTCCTTCCTTCCCTTGGGCTCTAAGGAAAGATGGGGGAAGGGAAATAGTTTAAAAAGGCAGGCTACATCGTAATCTGTCAGACGACGAGGACCCTAGTCTAGTCCTTCCTCGTGCGACTCCTTCTCTCCTCTAAGCCCACGGGCACGGGTGTTGTGTGGGGTTTCCTTGGTGGGTGGGATTCATGGCGCCGCCGCAGGAGGAGGGGAAGCGTCATGAGCAGGAGAAGCAAGCCGACATCAAGGCGGCGGAGTACGACGACGACAAGCTGCTTGAGATGATGTCGGGCCTTTCCATCTACAACCAGCAGCAGTCCGCCGTGGCGGCGCTGCCGCGGCTGTGGGAGGACGACGACGACGACGCGCCGGCGGCGCCGGATCGCGTCTCGTCGGCTTTTCTTGGGCCTGTTCATCGCGGCGTCATCGATCCGCGCTCATACGCGCCTCCTCCTCCGATGTGGCAGGAAGCCGGTCCGTCAGCGCCGCCGCCGCAGATGTATCCTGCATCCGTGCGGCGGATGCCGCTGCCATCCTGCGACCGTCGGTTCTCCGCGGAAGGTCGATTTCGGCGCACCATCGCTCGTGGGCCCCGGAACGAGCCGGCCGCCGTGAGCATGCTCCCACCGCCTGGCGCCGCCGCCGCAGCTCGCGGCGGCCACGCGTATATGGCCATGCCGCCGCCGCCGCCGCCGCCGTACCTACACGGTGGCACGGTGGCTGTCAACCGCCCTCCTGGGAACGAGGAAGCCTTGCTCCTCGCGCTGTCCGAGGAAACCCCCGAGAGTATCGTGTCGTACGCCTGCAACCTCCTAGAGAGCAGACATGGGCAGCGGCTATTCCGTCTTGTCTTCAATCACTGCACCCAGCAGCTGCGGGATCAGATCGTTGCTACGATCACCCGGGACAGGAAGAGTTTTGGGAGCCTTTGCAATCGGAGGTAAGTGCTCGATCAAATACCGTTCTTGTTTTTTTTATCTATTCTTGTGAGCTTTTGTTTATCTGTCTGTTCTTCATTCAGCCAATAAATGATAGCTTCAATGTCTTTTCAGGCCAGATGAAGTAGTTCATATAATCAGTTCCTGTCAAACTCGGAGATCAATGCAGCTTCTTGGAGATGCCATGCTGCAATGGATGTCACATAATCAGATGAGGTATCTCCTGTCGGATTCGAAAAGATTAAGAGTGCTGCATGCTTTCATACTGAGCTCTCCTCCAGATACTGCTCAGGTACTTGTTTCTAAGTCAAGTTCTACCTGGTGCTGCAGAAATCAATGCCACTGTGATGTTTTCACTAATATCATTAGCATCTTTATGTGAATATCATTGCTGACGGAAGTACATTACTGAAATCAGTAGCACTGTTGGTCAATAGTCTCCATTCTTGTAATTCCATTGTGTAATTTGTCATTGATTCCTTTTTTATATTTTTGTTGGATAAATATTAATCAATGGGTACCTTGTAGTTCCCTCTCAGCCTCAATGTTTTACTGCATTCCTGTGTGATAAATGTGTCCCAGTGGAACAAATGGTAGTTTTTTTTATATGCAAGTTATGGCCTAAAGTCTAGCAACAAATGATATCTGGTAGTGGCTTTTCACTCTTCTGATTTTATAATTCAATTTTTATTCTTATGCTCTTTAAATATTCATCAAGATTTTTGAGGCAAACTAGTTCATCAAGATTGTTTATAAAAAACATTTATTAAGTGCATTTGATTCAAAATTTTATATTTCCTACTTCAATGTCCTACCTGCATGGCAAACTAGCTTATATATTCCCTTCCGTTTTGAAACAAGCAATACTTATCATATTTAAGAACCTAATTACATTTTTGTATTGCATTTTAACAATTCGCTTCTGTGTGTGTTCACATGCACTCTGATTTTTCATTATTTGACGGTTTTGTGTTAGCAGTTCATATTCGAAGCTGTTGCTCAAAATTGCACGAGACTTGCATATCAAGCAAATGGACTGAGCCTACTACAAAATTGCCTAGAGCGTGCCAGCCGGAAGCAAAAGGATGATATTTTTACCCAACTCTCTTATCAGAGCCTTTTCCTTGCTCAAAATTCCAGTGGGTATGAATGTGATAGTACTGTTCCACTGTACACGAACATCACAACCTTTTATCTGCATAAAGTTTTTTTTTTGCGTTGCTGCATGGTTGCATTGTTGTTTCTAATATCTTTTATGTTCTCCGACAGAAACTGGATTGTTCAGGATGTTCTGCGGAAGGGAGATCCCTCTCACATTGAAATCATTGCTTCCTGCCTTAGAAATCATTATGTGACACTCGCAAAAAATAAGTATGGCAGCAATGTCGTTGAATGGTGTCTAAGGGTATGCCACGAAGGAGAGAGATCAGTCATTGTATATGAATTCATTAGCTATCCTCACTTTAGAGATCTGGTGACAGATGAGTTTGCTAATTTTGCTCTCTCTACTGCTCTTGAAACATGTGAGGTGAGTTTGCAAATTTTTCTCCTGCTACTGCTATTACAACATGTCTTGGTCACTCAGTTGTTTATCTTAGCTCTTCTTCACTAGGTGTCATTTGTATAACACGAACTTGATGGAATTTCTGTCTTCTCCAGGTTCCTCTCCGAAACATTTTGGCGAATGCCATCCTTTCCGAAAATATCATCGTACGGAATCAACACTGTACGAAGATCTTTAGCACTTTAGCCAAATATGGATTTATGTAACAGAATCTTTTGAGGTAAACAATACTTCAAAAATATATATTGACATCATTTTGATTGATATCATATTGATATTTAGACATCTGGGCAGGGAACTTTGAAGTAGCACATTGCAATTGAACAGATGATTTTCTGCTACTCAGGTCCTTTGTTCTGGTTGGTATCGCCCAATTTGTGGAGCCTTGGCGATCCTTTTGGATGTCTGGAGATGTTGTGAAGTAGTAGGTACCTGGTGTTAGAACCATTTTGTGCTTGTGTGGATTTGTGTATTATGTGGATTGTGGCATGTTGGAGACTTTATGGTTGACTTGTGCTCTGTTGTCTTTCATTCCAGTATTACATATCTTCAGGCATGTGTCATCTTTGCAGTTAGCTACATGTTGCTAAAGTGTTGTATGTCTAAGCTATTGTTCAGTTGTGTTGCTAGTTGTGATTATCTTATGTTTTCTTTTGAAGAGATTGATGTCTCGAGATCTTCTTGATAGAAATTTCTGCCTTTGTTTTTTGTCCCCTGATGTAATCAAGAATAATTTTTTTTTAGTGCTTAATATAGTTTCTATTTCTGTTAATATGGTCATATGGTGGATGATCATCCTAATTTAGATTCTACAATGAAACAAATGAATCTATTTGCATGCAAACTAAAACTTACTAAATGCTGTAACTAATTGGTCAATTTACTCTAGCACTAATGCCATTCAGATTAGAGCTAAGATCATTGCAAATACCAAAAGAGGAGGTCTGAGTGCATAATCTACTGCAAAGGTCAAAACAATATATTGATCTGTTTGTTGTTTACGTTGATATTATTATATAACCATTCTTGCTACCTACCAAATTTTTTTGCCAAGATCTGAGTGCAAGTTCTACCCTTAGCTGTGGTTTTGTAGCATCTGTTTGAGATTGTGATTGAAATGCAACACCTTTTGTAAGACTGGTAACAAGGTCCCTAGGAGATTACTTGTCAAAAAAAAAAAAAGGTCCCTAGGAGATTGGAGAACCTGGCACGGATGAGGCTTCCCAACTTTTGCTTGCGCCGATGCTCACTGATGACTGCTCGCCCTAGGATCACATCGAATGATCGAATCCCTCGTCATTTTATCCCGATTCTTTCCTGACATGGCACAAACTTGAGCACCAATGACACTGGCGTAGTGCCGGTAGTGGCGTGAAGTTGTTTACCTTCTGCGCGTTCATGTTGTATGCTTCCTTTGTAGAAAAACAAAGATACACTTAATTTTATAAATGCATGTATGTACATATATCGTTACAGATGAACATGTTTAAGAGACTGGCTGACAATTATTAGCAGTCAGATAGGCTATTACTGAAGAATAACTAGTCGCGGAATGTGAGCATTAAGTTAGAGATTGGAATCTAGGTGAATATATACAGTAGATTCCACTGAAAAAAAAACCTGATAAAACTAAGACATGGATGATCTAAGTGAATACATTAGATTCCACTGAAAGAAAAAATGATAAAACTTACATGGATGGATATTTTTAGGAGAATGGGCCTGCTGACAATTAGTTATCAAAATCAGGTACAATTAGTTTTATCACCAATCAAAACACTCCAGAATAAAACTGCTCTCGCCCAGCCAGGCTTGAAAAGCCCAACAAAGCCCGTCCACGCAGCCCAACCCATTTTAGAGTTCGAACTGCACCGCTGAGAGCCCAAAGCGGCCAAAGGCCCAACAAACACCTCCGCTCGGTTCGTGTCGTGTCGTGTCGTCTCGTCTCGTCTCCTTCCTCCTTCTCGCTGACCCCACGCCGTTCGCCGCCGCCGCCGCCACCGCCGCCGACCCATGGAGCCCACGGAGCCGTCGCGTGGCACCAAGCGCCCTCTCTCCGCCACCGCAGGCGACGACGACGATGCCGGCCGGTAAGACTGCTCGACCTCTCCCTCTTCCTTTCCCCTCTCTTCGAGTTCCCCTGGCTAGGGTTTTGGTCTCACGCCCTAGCAGGGCTCATGTTGATTTTGAGTCGCTCGCCGCGCTCGCAGGGAGCGCAAGCCGCGGTTTCCCAAGGGGAAGAAGGCCAAGTACCGCGAAGCCGGTGCGGAGGGTGGCACCTCCGGCAACGCCGTGGACCTCGACAGTATGCTGAATCCGGAGCTTGCGGCGGAGCGGCGGGCACGGCAGCGCCACGGCCAGATCAAGGAGGTCGAGGACGCTAAGGGAGGTGCCGCTGACGTCAAGGGCTTCGAAGTCCGCTACAACGTATGCCCTGCTTCTCCGCTTGCATCTTTTTTCCTCTTTATTAATGTTGATGACATCAAATGAATGCTAGCTAGGCACAAAATTTGAGCTGTATTTTGATTCTCAACAGGATGCTGTTAACTTTGTTGATGATGGTATCCGGATAGAGCCGTTTAACTTGGAGCGAGAAAGGGAAGAAGGGTATTTCGATGAGAATGGGAACTTTGTGGAGTATGCAAGAGGCAATGAGATTAAGGTAATGGAGGTTTTCTGTTTAGCACTGTTAACATTAAAATTATAAGAAGTTACCATTGGTGACGCAAACACGTTTGCCTTGTAGGATGCCTGGTTGGACAGTGTGGAAGTTGACCCAATGTATGCTGCAAAGGTTCAGAACAAAGGCAAAGAGAAAGTAGAAGAGGTTGAGGACCTCTCTTCTGATGACATTGGCATGCTAAAAAGGAAGATAGCAAACTTGCTTGAACCAGGAGAAACGGTGTGTTTTTGTTGCATCATTTGCATATCTTTATGCAGTCCTTTCTTGTCCTTTACCATTCTCCAATTTATAGCATTTACTGTCAACTTTACTGACTTACTATTGTGTTTGGGCTTAACTAGTGAATGATGCTTAATTTACTCAATGGATTCCCATATATCCAAATATCTAGACTTACAACATTCAAGATCTTTGAATCGTAAATACTTTCTTCAACAACTGCCAGATAATGCAAGCTTTGAAAAGGCTGAAGGGTACATCCACGGATAAACGTGGAAAGATGGCTGAGGGGACTAAACGTATATTTGATGAATTGACTGAAGCTGCCATGAAGCTAATGGAGAATGGCGACTACAGTATGCTTTTCTTTCTTGTTTAAATTCTTATTTGATTATTTGATATTTCTTTTTGTCCTGACATTTTTCATTTCAGTGTCAATGTGACTTATTACTTCTTGTGCATGTTTTTGTGTAGATGTTTACTCAGATGATCGTGAGACCTTTGAACGCGAGGCTGGTTAGTTGTTTTCTTTCTTACTAGCATATGGAGAAGTCCATTTCATGATCGCCAAATTTCACTTTAATGGTACTGGTTTCATCAGAGTGGACTGATTGCCACAAAAGGATCACTGTCTTTGGTTTCTTTAGCATCACTTGAGTAAAAAAATACAAAATACATAGTTTTTACATTGTCATGTTTTTTTCTACCTTTTTCCCCAATGGAAACAGAGGCACTCAATTGCTTTTGTGAATGCATGAGGTGCACTAACCATCGTTTGATTGCATGTTTAATGTTATTCATCCCTGAAATTAGCACCACTATGGCACTATGCATAACTTGATCTATGTTTATCTTGATACATCAAGCTGACCTGACCTATCTAGGCATGTACATTACTTTACTTCACTGCTCGCTTAGTCACTTCCTTAAAATTATCATTTCAAGAAATTTGCCTGACTTTTACCCCCTCTTTGCATTTGCAGCTGGGTATGAACGTTTGGCACGTGCTCGACTTGGATTGCCAGAAGTTGATGTCTCTGAAGACCCAAAGTATAACCAGACACCATCGTCAATTCTGGAAATTGACCAACCATCATCTGTACTGGAAATGGAACTTGGTCCCTCAACTGCCAATATATCTACAGCCACTGCTGCAATCAACGATGATGACAGTAATCTGGACATGTTTGGTGATGATGACAACAATGATGCCAATACAGGTTCAGCTTTGAATCCTGGAACTTCAGATGTGAAGAGTAAGTTCACATCTTTAGCTCGTTTTCCCCTTTTGTGGAAACCTGTTGCACATTCCCCCTCTTTCTGGCAACTGTTGTGTTTTCTTTATTCACAAATATTTTTTCCTTCTTCCTGCAGAAGCCGACAATGGAAGTGTGGACTCAGACTATGTCTATGATCCTTCTTCAGGGTAGGCTATAGCTGTTTCTATGCTGCTTTTCCTAGATTTTTACGGGTTGTTCTGAAAATAAAAAGAGAACAGCTACAATGTGTTGATTGTGTATTTCTATTCCTGTTTTCATGCAGTTACTACTATAGCAGCAGCACAGGCTATTACTATGACCCTAACTCTGGATATTATGGTTCTGCATCTACGGGAACCTGGTAAAATTTTCCCCAATTCATCCTTGATTTACATTTGATAGTTATTGCTTTTTCAGTGTCAGTCATTTCTTTAGAATGCAACGTCGTTTTGGCTGCATGATTTCTTTTTTCTGTAGTATACTTTAGCTTAACATGAACTGTCCAGGGGGCTATGTGCTGTTTATTAACTATTTTTGTAATATGAAGAAGCTAAAATGTATCATTGCCGTGCAAGGAAGAAATATGTAAAGTGCTCTCAGGTTGCTTGCTTAATTATATCTTTGATGAGAGGCAATACGATAGTAGGCTGTAGTAGTCCAACATTCATTAGCAGAACTTATTGTTGATTGCCTGACAAATTCTTAGGATTTATATCCCTGTAGCCTTTTTCACTGGCAAACCCTTTCAGCTGAGTAGCCAGTGACCGCTGACCACTGCTTGTGAAGCATTTTAACTCAAGGGTCCCTTTTAAACCTTTCTTGATGTTTCTTTTCAACTGTTCGAACAGTAAACTTTAGCAGGCATTGAGTTAGATGACCAAGTTAGTAGAGTGAGCACTGCCATGTATTCTATGGACATCACTTGCATTGCAATAGCATTAATCCCTTTTAACAGGCTTCAGGGACCTATCCGTGTAATGTAGCTTTGTATGCGACAAAGCTATATGCTTTGTTCCTGCATGCACAATAACCAAATCCTTGGATTAGTTCTTTGCTGCTGCTTTTTTTGTTAGAAAAGTTGTTGAATCATAGGCTTGGATTTCTGTGCTTATGTCTACAATGTGCGCAGGTATTCATACAATGAGCAAACTGGAACATACAAAGAAATTCAGGATGAACAAACTGGCACGGCAAAAGAAGATCTGGGAGATGCCATCAAGGAGTAACCGAATTGCTACTGCTCGTCTAGTTCTTGATTGATTGCCAATGGAACTGTGGTAGTTCAGACTGCCCAGTGTTCTATAAAGCGAGTTGTAGCTTCAGTTTCTCTCTCAGTAGGCGCTTTTGGGCCACACAGACTCGTGAACAGTTGCCCTGGTAAATGTTATATGGAGAAGAAGAGAAGAGGAAACCGGTCAGATCATACTGTAGGGTGTAAACTAGAGAGAGTGCGACTGCAACTGTATAATTGCAATATTTTTATTGCTCGCGGCAGTGGCGTGTTTTACTGACTATTCCCGTTGTTTTTATGTTGAAATGTGTAACACGGAAAAGATACATCACCACATCAATCTTGTTGGTATCCTATTCCTATCTGAAGATGCGTTTGAACTTAACGAATGAGAACATTATTTGGTTTGATCTGATTATGTCAGCTCAACATCGTGCTGATTGGTAAACTGAATCGGGCAACTCGTGATCGAGTACGGTCAAAGGCTGGCGCGGAGGCAGTCAGGCAGGGAAGGTCCGGAGGTTGGAGACGCGCCATCATGGTTATTCAACCTGAAAGATCTTATACAGTTCTCTACAACCTCTTTCCTATACATAAAAGTATCTCTTTCAGAAACCTTTTTAGACGACACCACCTTTGAAAGGTTGAAACAAAATATACTCCCTCCATTCCAATTTGCAAGTCGTTCTGGCTTTTCTGCATACATAGCTTTTATTATACACCTAGTTATATAGTATGTCTAGATACATAGTAAATGTAATGAATTTAGAAAAGTCAAAACGACTTACAATTTGGAATGCACTAGTATCTCTTTCGGAAACCTCTTTAGACGGACAACGCCATCAGAGCCTGTTTGGACGCCAAATCTTTTTTTCCTGTAAATAAAATTAAACTGGTCTCTGTAAATTTCCTATACTATTTTTTGTGAAATTTCTATGAATATTCTTATATATTGGCAAAATAGTTGTTTTTTATGTTCCAGGGTTCCAGCCTGTATTCAGGAGCTCAATACCACACACAACAACACGAGCCAGATGACTACCTCCTCCGATCCGAATCAACGGTCAAACCCAGGTTGTGTTCACACGTACGTGATCAGCGGATCAGATGGAGGCCGTCCCGTGCGATCCTGTTGATGCGCGCATTGAAACCCAAAAGCTATGCATGTTATACGATTACAAACGTCACGTTTGCACACGCGCGTACTATACGATTACGAACGTCACAGCTGAGATGTGAACAGAACTACGTACGTACTGTACACGATCGGTCGATCAGGTTCTGTACGTGCGTGTAGGAGCACGCCGTACAGGACCCGAACGAGGTTCACCACACGGACACGGACGACGTGGACGTACGTGACTGTGCGCTGCATACTCCACCACCTTGACGTACGCACGTACGATAACGAACCAGGCTAGTTAGTCACGTGTCAGTCAGAGGTCACATGAACCACGACCTGAAACTGCAAGACGGAAACGGAGAGAGACGTAAACCGTACGTACGCCGATCCGGCCCCGATTTGGAAACGAAAGTTCCAAGTCCACGCGTACGCCAGAACAAGCCTCCTTCCCCGTCCGTGATTAGGACTAGAAACTAAATCCGACTCCGTAATCTCGTATTATCGATCGTGCAAATCGCGCCTCAGATTTGACAGCCCAAACAGTCATACTATAAATACACAAATCAGGCATGTCGTTGTACTATACCATTGTTATTATTACTACACGACACCCACCGTACGACCCTCAGAACATCATCGTGAAACGTGCGAATAAGACTTCGACGACGACGTGTTATCACGTCGACGAGCAGCAGCAGCAACCGGCGACCGCGAAAAGCATGGGAAGACCGTCCATTGAGGCGCTGGCAATGGCGGACGCCGACTGGACGCAGCACTGCGGCTCCTTCGACGACGATGACGAGGAGGAGCAAGGCGCGCCGCCGGAGCACCTGCGCGCCTTCGAGGCGTTCATCGACGCGGTGGTGCCGGTGGACATGGTGCTGGCGTTCGGGCGCGAGCAGAGCGCGCGCGCACGGCGCGGGGAGCGGCGCCCGAGCCACCAGGAGGACGTCAAGGAGAAGCTCAAGCTCTGGGCCAAAGCCGTGGCCGTCAAGGCGAGACAAGACGTCATCAAACACAACAACAAGAAGAATGCATGCGTACACGGTGTCTAGGGGCAGTAGGGCATGCTAATTAGTTCTCAACACACTTAGTTATTCTTTTCTAACCATTGTTTGTTCAATTGCTCTTATAATATTCTTACATAGATAGAAGCTAAGTGACGGTATGTATAGTTGTTTGTTCGCGATTTGTACTGGACAGACAGACAATGAGAATTCATTAACTTCAGCTTTTTTTGCTGTTTGGATTGGAGTTAACAATCTTTGAATAAATGAGAGTGGTGGTAATTGGCTGACTGCTAAAATACGTGACCCAACCTAAGAGGAACTATGTAATTTTTCATTAAGAAGAGAAATAGGCACCCAAATTCAATTTAAGACGGATTTGAACCTGGGTGGTTTGGTGCATTACCACACCTCTCACCCAACCAAATGAGTTAGGCTCACTTCCTCATTATCAGTAATTTTACAAAAGTTATTACAAAGACTACTTACTACTCATACCCGCTGGCCGGAAGTCTTCTTCGTTAGCGTCACGTTGTTCTGATGTCTGGCCTCTGAGGTAAGGTCTGTCGTGTCCTTCGTATGAACTAATGCGCTCATGCACTGTGACTGTGACCTTGTGCAGCTAATGCTATGCAAGG
>JAKNSH010336403.1:0-15736 GCA_027790015.1 Cymbopogon flexuosus
CAATAGCGGCAATTTAGCACGCTATAGCGCCAATAGTGCCCACTGCTTCAGGTGGAAGCCTTCTTTGAAAAACCTGGATATAAGACAACCCCTTGAGATGACACAGGATCACACGAGAAATATGCTCATTCAGTTTTGTGCCTGAGCATATGTGTTGTGGACATTGCTTGCATGCCTGACTTCAACAGTAATGATAAGCGATAACACTTTATTTGAATTCTACACACTAAAGTTTCCAGTAAATTTCATATTAAAAAGCACAAAATAGTCATATATCAATATTCCAAAGGTATGCACTAAGCTCCACAATTGTGTTTGTTGATTCCAGCAAACATCACTGTAATGATACTGTGTATATTAATTACCTTGTGCCACGGATGAGCTTTAATTTGTGGGAACTTGAACTCCGTGTAATTTGGGTTCATGCACTTGATCTCTTCCCTTGTTGGAGTACCCAAAACCTGCAAGATGCAGATGCTATGTGTCAGTATGTCAATATGTCATGGTGCAAAAGAAGGTAGCAAACAGTGGAGATATGGATACCATAAGAAATCACCTTGATGATCTCAACTAGTTGGTCGACTCCACTTTCTCCAGGAAACAGAGGCTACATGGATGAATGCTATTAGAAGAAGCAAAAGGGTAAGAACCAGAGGGAGGGAAACTGAACATGCCACACCTGTCCTAGAAGCAGCTCTGCCATGACACAGCCTGTTGACCACAAATCAATAGCAGTAGTATACTCCGTCGCACCGAATATCAGCTCTGGTGCTCGGTAATACCTTGAGCATATGTAAGAGATGTTTGGCTCTCCTCTGACCTGCATATTTGCAAAAAAATGCCATCAGGGAGATTTACGTTTCAAATTGAAAAAAAATGTAGCATGTCTAGGTAGGTCTCCTACATTTAGAGTGGAACTGTGCATTTGTTTACTCTTCCAAGTAATGCAGTGTGTGTTGATATATAACATTCTTGTGCATTTAACAGAGGCCAAAATTAGAAGATAACTCACCAATACTTTAGCACTTCCGAAATCGCAAATTTTGAGTTGGTGTGTATGTGGGTTAACCTACAGTAGAAATATTAGCAAAATGTATCAGTATATAATCTACTATTCCAGAGGTAAAGAAAAGGTCAAGTAGCAAAACAGTAGCAACTTCAGCATTTAAAGCAGACAAAACTAAAAGCCCTTTAGGATGCAGAAAAAGAAGGCAATTATGGAAAACTCATTTTGTATATATACTCTACAATTGTCAGTGTATGTATGATTATTTGAGTTTCAGTTCTCCTGCTTCCTCTAATCTATGCGGTTAACAAGCTATCTATAGCATTGATCTTCCATGCTCCTTTCTGAGGCTCACAGTTTGCTCCAATAAATTTTCAATTAGTTTAGCTTTTAGGCACTAGTCAATGTACAGGAGCAATTGATATCTGTGGAAGTGGAGCATGGCTTTTTTTTTTTTCCAGTCTTGTTATAAAAGAACAAATGATAACGAAATGTTCCAAAAGAGAAGATACCATTGACAAGAAAAACATCATACAGCACATACAGGGTATAAAATATGATATGTGCAGCCTAGTAATAAAATGATGCACATGGAATAGCACCCATATATGAAACTAAATAATCCAAAAGTGGATGAACGTTTCCAATTTCAAACTGCTAGGGCCATAGATGTTGGGTGGAACTGACCAACAATTATGACATCGGGCTACACATGATCTAAAAATAATATGATATGTGCAGCCTAGGAATAAAATGATGCATATGGGATAGCGCTTATATATGAAACCAAATAATCCACAAGTGGATGAACGTTTCCAATTTCAAACTTCTAGGGCCATAGATGTTGGGTGGAACTGACCAGTAATTATGACATCGAGCTACACATGATCTAAAAATTCAGACCCACTTATACAAACCAAATGCCATTTTATGGTGTTACCATACCATCCCAACAACAAAACATCCAACAAATGTGAATGATACATGCAAAGCAACATGTTCATTACACAAAAGAAAGAGGTTCATATCTCACAAGAACATTCTGTGGTTTGATATCGCGGTGGCAGATGCCAATGCAGTTATGCATATAAGCAAGCGCTCGGCATATCTGCAAAGAGATTTAGAACAGATTAGATAAATTAATGCACAGAAGAAATCTGCGAGCAGATATGACACTAAAAGGTAAGTAAAGGCAGCTGGAAATTGTTTGACTCCAACAACTGTATGGAGCAAACAAAATTATATTTAAACAAATTAACATTCTCACTGTCATAAAAGACAAAATATAGCTGAATCAAAAGAAGATTTGAGCCATGCAAACAATCATGCCTACATTATTGTAAGTCATACAATAACGACCAGTACTAGTCCTCAAAGAGTGGATTAAAGTCACTGCGTCAACTAAACTCAGGCATTCAAATGTCCTTTGGACACACAGCGTAAACCCAAGTGATCATTCAAACAGGTCACTCTAAACATATAGGAAGCAAGTTGTAGAACATAAATCCAAAGACGGGATAATCGACAAGCTGTCCCCATTGGGCCATTAAATGTCTCAATAATATTTATCTTAGATTCTTCATGGAAACAAACAATGTGAATCATTGATAGGCAAATTCAATAGAGGTTCCAGACTTCCAGTACAGTGCTACTGTTGAAGATAAACATCAAGCAAACATGAGGAATATTTTTTTTAGATGAAGGATAAGGCATAAATATGGATGCCAAGATAAGATACCGATGTCACCACACTTCTAGTTCTACAAGGATAGCAGGTATATTAAAGTAGTAACATGTTTAGTTTCAGGGAACAGGCACACTCATACATGTATATTATTTTGATTTGTGACCCTATATGATTATTTTAATATATAAGTCATGGGGACCCATGCTCTATTTTCTCCATTATTTTAAGTTTATTTCAAATGAATGAACATGACAAAATAATGTCCTACAGAATCCATGATCTGTAAGGTTGATTGTGGAACATGTGGCATGCACATGACCATTAGATGACACTACCAAACTAGTACCCCCACATTTTCCAGAATCCATCCCCTTGTCTTATTTAAAATCAGCTAAATGATAATAAAAGTGGGTCAGGGCTTGTAAGATGTCTTTTCTACTATTTCGAAAACTGCATAGGGAAAACGTGTTTTTTAATCATGTGCAAAGTGCCATAACTAGAAGAAGATCAATGGCAAAACCGAGGAAAAAGAATTCTAAAGGAAAAAACAACATTTAACATGCATGATTAGTAAAAAACACCTAGTGCAGACCTGATACGTGTATAGTTTGACAAAAATGAGGGGCATCCGCTGATTCATTCGGTTGTACTGCCTTGCAATCCTGTTTACTGTCTCTGGAACAAACTCAAGAACAAGATTGAGATAAAGCTCGTCCCTTTCAGTTGTTGAAAAGAAGTAATGCTTAAGACCGATGATGTTTGGATGGTCAAGCATATTCATGATTTGCAGCTCTCTGTTCTTGTAACGCTTATCTTGAAGAACCTTTTTTATGGCAACAATTTCTCCTGTTTCTCGGCATTTTGCCTAAAGAGTTAATAATGAAATGGTCATATGCTTTTCACTATCAATTAGGCATAGAACAGTTCAGAAAACAGAAAGGTGGGCTGTTTACCTGATATACAACCCCAAATGAACCAGTTCCAACCACATGTTCAGCGATGTATGTGACAGACTGTTTCACAGCACATATCATTATTTGTTTGGTGTTTTTTTACCTCGAAACAATTATACATATCAAGAAACAGAGTAAAATTACTCTCACCTGTTTAGGCAGGCCATTGCGCCCACGAATTGTAGTCGCTATTACATGACCAGCTTCATTACTAGAACTATCAGTCACATCTGAACTTGACCCCATCTCCTGCAAAAATAATAATAATAATAAAATGAAAAGAAGAAAGAAAGATACTAAGTCTCTTCATATAAAAACGAACTGCAGAATTTGTTCACTAGTTTCTTCTGATCCTATGGAGTAGGCATGGCAGTATAAGTGATAACAGCGTGAAGCAATAAAATGTAACAGTGCCTTTCCAGGATATAGATTACATTGCCAATATGCAGGACAGGAGATTACATATTTTTGTATCCGCTAATATGCAATGCTACATTAAAGGACTGAGCATAAGGGGAAAAAACAGGACTTGTACACGTATTTGACTGAAAGTGGTGATGAAGGGACCAGAACATTAACACTAATTTCAGCCATAGGCCAATCAAAGAGTAGTGGAAACCTACCCTTTCATCATCTGTGTCGGGCTTGGCATCCCTCAGTTGCATTCCCAGCATCTCCCTGCCCAGAAATTCCACCGAGTTGGCTGCCCCCTTGAAACCATTGCCTGGCCTCGAGGAGCTCCCAACACCACCATGCCTCTGTCCAGAATACGCCATACCTCCAGGCTCCAGCAATGTGGTAACTGGTAGGGCTCAATCGAGATCACCAAGGTCAGTGTGCGGTTTCATCGCTTTGTGGAAGATCAGCTTGCCATCAGCTTGCCAATTCCAATGCCTGGTAAATTAAATAAACGACAACCGCATGACAAAAAAGATTCATGACAGGTTTCATGTAAAATCACAGAAACAGAGCGGAGGGGGGAAAAACGCAACAAATTTTCTGCTGTTGATTCAAGCAATTCAGACAACACACTAGAAGTACTGCTACTGTTGAAATATCTGAGTGTCCAGCCACGCAGAGATCAAGCAAAACCCTTGAGTAAAAGAATTTCCTCCAAAATAGTGACAGATCAAACGCGAAATTGGAGCAAAGATCCTCTCAGATAAACGGGACAATCCGTCCCAAGTCCAATACCTCCCGATAATTGAGCGAAAACCGCAACAAAGAGATGAAAAGGAAGTTTTTTTTCTCTCTCCCTCTCTGATGGTGCCATGGTGGGGACTCGGATCAAAGAATCCATGGACAATACCTCAGACTGAAACCTAGCAGAGATCGACGGCGAGCTCTTGCAGCAGATCAAACCGCAGGCTCTTCAGGGTCTGACAGTTCTTGCAGCAGCTCCGGCCTCGTCCTGGGGTTCTTGCGTTGGGTGGGGGGAGGGAGGAGTCAGGAGTCTGAAGCAAGCTGGTGGTGGGAGCGAGCGAGTGAGGCCATGAGGGAGAGCAAGTGAGCTAGTGGAGGGCAGCTGCTAAGCTCTTGGTCTCGGGTTGGGTCCTTCCAAACTTTTCCATTTCCGGTAAAAAAGAATTGGCGTGGCATGGAAGGACCAGAGAAATTTATTGGGGAGATCATGGAAGTTGCAGGGGAGAGTGACTGTCTGGAGGTGGGGGAGATGCAGATGCCAACAAATCTCAATTTGCAGTGAAAATACTGGAGCTGATGGGTGCGAGTTTGACTGAAACTGACCAGTGCTGTGAAGGCATTTGTTTTTAGTAAGCAACTCGAGTTTATCCTGTGCTGGAATTTTACGTCAAATATGCAGTCCTCTATATAAATATATAAATATTGACTTGTTTTTTTTGGAAGAAAAATGCACATGAAGTGGGAAAAGGAGTTTTCTGGTGTATCCAAATGATGGTGGTTTGGCCTTATTATTTTTAAAATAATATAAAAAATAATGCTTTAGTTGTGTGCATAGGTGAGGTGCTTCCCCCTCCCTCAAATGAAAGTCTATAGCTGGCATTTGTTGCTGTCGCTCGAGGACTTTCAGCTAACTGCGACTTCAGTTGTAGTACAACGGCCCAGCACAAACAAGCACATGGTTCTTTCTCCGTACCAGAAAAATGTCGACAAAAAGCCTGCATGTGCCACAGAGCTTTCGGTAGAACAATACAAGCAGTCAAGGAGCATGCAGGCGACCACTTTGTCAGAAGCAGCATCTCTCTTAACAACGTGGGGTACAGTAACACAGGCTTCATGCAGTAGTAATATCTGAATCAATATTGTATTACTGTACAGCATCATGCCATATTTTTCCAGCCTCGTTTCTGACTACAAAACCCTGCTCTGCACATAATGGACCATGGTTAAATGACAATTACTGTATGTTGTAGCAGTCTTCTTCATCATCTATCTATTCTTGCTGTCTTTCCAACAGCCGTGGCCCGTAGGGAAATCTTTGATTATCTTTCCGTGTATGTGGCGTATCTACTGATCAGCCTGCAACCTATCTACTGATCAGCCTGCAACCACAGAAGCTCGATGAAGCGACACGCGAAGCAAGAGAGAGGCACAAAACAGAGACAGTCACATGCCTTTGCCCAAAGAATAGCGACAGGAAACAAGTGGTGGTATCTCCAACATTACTTTATGTCATCCCCAATATCAAAAAACTGTATATGAGGGATTAAAGTTGCTCCAGTAGATTACTCATCCTAACAACAGTAGATAGAGGACAAGTAATATGTTGGTGATGCTCTAACAAAAAAGGGCAGCACTTAAAAGGTCCATCGTGGATAGGTGTCCTGTTCATGCTTATTGTGCTACTGTCATTCGTTGACTGGGTCAAATGGGCCACACATCAACAATTCAGTTCGCATATGCTACTGTAAAGTGCTCATGTGAGCTGTACCGTGAGAAGTAGAAACATCATTATTCTAAGGGGCTCGCAGCTGGACTCAGCATGTGAGGGCGATAAAAAATTTAACCTTGATGGTCGATGCAAATTTGTCGGTGAAAAGCTCCAACATAAAGTACTTTGATGCAGTTTCAGTGGCCATTAGCCAAGTTTAGAATGATATCTCTAGAAATGCAGTGGTGTTATCAGTGGAGATTCGATCTAACTTACCCGGACATATCTGCCACTCAAATTCCAACAGCGTCAAGAAGCTCCGAATGCTGCGACACAGGAACCAGCGTGTTCGCGACGATTGCGCCGCTGGCCGCGACTGCAGGCACTCCAATCCCTGGAAAAGTCGAGTCACCACAGCAGAAGAGCTGGGGGATTGGTGTTGCTTGTCCAGGGAAAGTGGCTTCTCCAGCTTTTATGGCTGGACCATAGGTTCCCCTATTCCTTCTGAGAAATCTCTTGTGCGTTAGTGGTGTCCCAACCAATTTCACGTCGCATTTTTCACGGCTAAATTTTGGGCCAAGAGCAAGCTCCACAGCTTTCCACATCACCTGAAAAGTTTGCATGGGAATGTCAGTCACAGTCAAGACAACAAAGTTATTACTTCTTACGGACACTCGATAGTGGTCTTCTTTTTGAAAAACAATATTCATTTTGATGATTTCTGTGCCAACTTTGGGCCATTTCTCTTTTTTGACTATTCCATGTCTTTTGATATCAGATCTTGCTTAGAGGATGCAAATGAGAACGTGCACTTACGAACTGGACCAATGAGGGTGCACACATGAGATTTCCAACAAATATCTAAACTATGCATTTATGTGCTGCTATAGGTACTCATAATAGTGGCACGGAATCAACATTGCGTCCCATGTACGTACCTCAGAACGTTCTTCCTTCAATCTTCGATATTCTGCACTTTTCCTGTCCAGTCCCTCCCACAAACTGAAAGGTTCTGTCCCTGGAGTATATGCATGAAGAATGTGCTTTCCAGGTGGTGCCAGGTCCTTACTAAGAACACTAGGAACGGATATCAACACAACATTTTGTTCACCATCAACTCCTTTGTTCCAATCACCAACCACAATGTGATGGATCCCAAGGTCCTCTCTAGCATTCTGATTCAGTAATGTTGAAGGGTTATGGTAAGAGACAGATCATCTATGAGGAAACACGCATCATTTGCTAGATTTCACTTAGGACAAAGCATACCTCTGCATCAAAACCAAGGTGGAGATGCATAAACGATTCACACTGTGGAGTTGCTTTCACTCTATCTTCATATGATTTTGGGACAGCATTTGGTGGTAGCAGATCCAAAGTATCCCACATAGATGCATTGCTAACAACCGCTTTCTTTGCACGGACAACCTGCAAAAAGGACATAATTCCCGACAAGATTTCAACAGCTACATCTTTCTTCAAAACATAGGTTGGATGATGACATTCACTGAATGAAAAGTTTGTCTAGTGGCTTAGACTGACATGTGGCACAATCACGCCATTCAAAAACAGATTGCATAAAACAACATGGTGGTAATTTTTTGCGATCTCGGCCTACATGGTTTGCCACTAATTTAAAGGCATGGAGAAATGCCCTAAAATAACTATGATATGTGGTACTGAGGATATAACACTTAATTTGCTTTTCACATAGATAAAAGCTATTAATATTCTTCACAGTGCATTCCGATCGAAGGCCTTTTATCATCTACGAAGGAACAAAATATCGTGAAATGAAAAATTAAAAAAAATCATTGTCTATGATAGGCACATGACATCTAAATCACAGTCATGCTAATCGTGTCTGTTATTGGCTTTGTGTTCGTAACATATCACTCATTTCCCCCACATCTCTCTCTTCTTTTGGTTCTGAAGGGGCAATATTTTATTTTGCCTGCCAATAAAGTAACTTCTAGAGCTTACTTGTCCACTTTGTAGCTTGACACCAACTGCTCGACCATTTTCGATTAAGATTTTATCAACATGAGAACGAAGAGCAAGTCTGCCACCAAAATTTTCAATTCCACTCACGAGGGCATCTATGATTGCTCCAGTTCCACCCAGAGGGTACTCAAGCAAGCATCCTGGTTTGTACCATTCTGCAAACATATAAACCTGAGGGTGTAGTTAGAACAACTAATATAATCAGAAGAACACCTCAAAACCTCATCTTTGCATATTTTAAATTATCCAAGCAATTTTGAGTGTTCGCGACAGGAGGATCGCCAAGAACATATGAGATGTAAAGATGGATGTTATGGAACAAACAGACAACAATGTGAAAATATCCATCTGATGAGTCTTGTAACAGTTATTGCTATTCATCACTAGAAAAGCATGCTGCCACTGTACATAGTTCAGTATCAGTACAAATACAATCACTACTGTGGCCATTGCATTTGCTTGGCTTAGAAGCAGATGGCAGTGACTTGCTATACATCCTGAAATACAGCACCTGGTACATAAATCCTAGGTACAGATTGTTGGCATGCGAAATTGATCTGCGCAATCAACACAGATATGTTACGATAAAATTGTCACAAGTTTAGATGAATCAGGTGACACAAAAAGCCAATAAGAATAAATTCTCGCCAACACCAGCACATCTATTCGAATGAAATGAAGAGGCAGTGTTAAAACAATACTCCCATGTTCCCTATCTCCTTTGGCCCTCGCCGCCAAAATCTATGCACTGATAGTAGTAATCATCCACATTTAGAAATAGATTATTAAATCTGTCCGATTGATAGGACACAAACTTGTTTAAAACAAACACATAATGCAAGTTTCTGTTAATGCAGTTCATGCTCATGCATATGATCTATTTGTTCTGGATAGTGACACATCAGGAAAATCCAAATGCACTGCACATTCATTTTATGTAGTAATGAGAATGCCTCAACCTTAGATTCCCAGATACAGGCAAGGCAACAAATACTGAACTTGCTCACATTATACAAATGCACAATTTTCATCATGTGCTAAAATTTGTGAAAGCACTGAAGAGGAAGTTTTTTTTTATATTGGAACTTAGGTTACCATTTCTGCAGAAAGAGCACCGTCAGATTTAACTCCAGCAAGTAGAAAGCACAGGAGATCAATCCAGTTACGAACAAAGGGATTTTTCAGCCCCAGCGAATCCACAACTTCTTTGAATGGACGTAGTAGTTTTGTAGCGCCCAGAGCTCCTTGGGGTCCCATTTGTATGAATGATTTCAACAACGAAGGAGCATATCTACCGGCAGCTGTAGATAGAATGCCCAGATCGCCTCGAATGGAAAGTGGAGGCAAAGCCATTGCAGCTGCAGACATAGGAATAACTGCATCCTGAGATTGTTTTCAGTATGGTATTAGCACATGTTTTAAGGGAATATAAGAGCATCCTAAGTTACGAACTCTGTGTGATATAGTGTATGGAATGCTAACACACAAGGAGGATAACACCTAGTTCAAAGCGTTCATCTACATCTAGCAAGGCCTTTACCAAACCCAAGAATCTAAATTTGAAGCATACTCACAAGAAGTTTTTTCCACTCCTGGACAGCGTCACCACCAACAAACATCTCAAGGTCCTGCAGGGATTACAATTCAGGTATTATTAGGGTCCAATCAAGAATCAGAGCATCCCAATCCCAATCCCAACATAGAAAAGATGCTAACAACAGATATTGTTAAATGTGACAGAGCATTGCTACATTTAATAATCTGTGCTGGTTACCCCAGAAAATCTTAGCCAGCTATTGCGACATAAATCCCTCTTCCCACTCCGAAGCACAACTACGCACAAGATAAAATTGAGATTGTAGTAATGTACAGGACCTATTCAAGGAATATTACCTTGAGGAATTCAGTTGGTCCTATCCGTGAGAGGAATTGTCCTTCAGGTACATAAACCATCCAAGAGTCATAAGATGCACAAGGAACTGATTGGCCTAACGCATCAAGGACCTGAGCCAGGCACACAAATTAGAACAATTCGAAGCTGTCACCATGACCAGTATCATTGTCCGTCCATTCCAACTACAAAATGACAAAAGCCTATGCACAACGACGTAGCACTTGAGGCCACCTGAGCGAGTGGATTTGCCTGGGGGCCTCTGGACTGGAATCCAGAGAACAAGGACGGCCCTGAATCGAAGCTGAAGCCCTTGATATCGAACGAGTGCGCGGCGCCTCCCGGGCGGTCATGGCTCTCGAGCACCAGCACATCCTGGCCGTACCTCGCCAGGAGCCCCGCGCAGCACAGCCCGCCGAGCCCGCTGCCTATCACAACGACGTCCGCCTCCGGCCTCTCCACAGCCCTGGTCGACCGCACACCAATCAAACCAACGCCACAACGGCGAGGCGATGAGGAGCCGAAGTCTGAAATCCAAATGGTCAGTTTGGTTGCTGCGTTGCGGTCCGTACCCGGAAATCCCGCGGTTCTGGCCCTCGGGGAACGCGGGGTCGGCGGGGCGCTCGTCCGCAGCCACTGCGCGGCAGCGCCCCGCCCTTGCAGCGGCGGCAGTTGCCGAGCGCGCACGCGGACGCAGGCGCGGACGCGGTGTAGGGGCGGCAGCAGCGTGGCCGCCGTGCGGAGGTCGCAGCGCGCGGGAGGCCAATGCGGAGGCGGCCATCTCGGACGGTGTCGCAGAAGCGGAAGGCGACGGCGTCCGGCGAGGCGAAGGCAACTGGTGGTGGTGGGCGACGACGAGCAGGGTGAGGACCGAGGAAGGCGAGGGAGTAGTGCGAGTGAGGCCGCGGCTGGGGACACGTGGCGCCTCGCCGGCCATTCTCCATTCGCGGCGGCCGTTGCCTCGTCCAGGACGGAGCCGATGCCACCGCGCCGTGGATCAAAGCTACATGGGCCCAGAGAACATGGGCTGTAGGCCCATATACTCAGAAAGTCGGCCCGAGTTGTCGATCCGGCCCATTAATAACACGCCGTCGCCGTCGAGGCCTCCGCCCCTTCCGTTCGAGGCGGCGGCGGACAGGGCTCCGCTCAGCTTGGCTTGGGGGGCTGCCGCGTCGCGCACCGGCTGGCGGGCAGTGGCCGGCGGCTGGGCGGTCAGCAACAGGGGCAGCGCCGCCGCAGACAGGGGCGGCGTCGCGCTCGCACCCACTGAGGCCGGCGGCGGCGGCTTCACGGCTGTAGCTGGAGCGGCAGTGTGGCTCTGGCACCGAGCCACCGTCTCACCGAGGAGGCTGGAGCACCGATCGGCGAACAACGGAAGAGGAGCAGCCGAGCAGGTTTGAATACTCTTGAGTCTCTGGTCGATTGCAGTTGCACACCAACTGTGAATTTGATATTCAATTGGCTTCCCGTTTTCTGATATTAGATCATTATTCGATTTTTTTTTTTTGAAACCCCTTCAATATTTCTACTACGGTGATGAACATTAGGGCAAAGAAGAGAAATACTAGAACTCACAACTCAGGAATATACGGGTACAGAACTTCCAACATCTTTTCACTGAAAACTGAATCTTGATCACCAATATGGCGATGGCAACTATTGTTGTTATCGTGAGACAGTGGAGAGTTTCATCGAGTGGTCTGAACAGTTCAGAGAGGAAGTGGAGGACTGGAGGTGCATGCCTCCATGCTTACTTTAAATGGTTTGAAGCAAGAGACATAATGACATAATAGCCAGTATATCATCCAATGGTGAAAATAATCAGAAAGGCCAAGCTTTGATTCGTCAAACAAGGGCACAAGGCCATCAGTAACGACTAACGATTATTAAGCCATGCAATCTGCCACACGCTCAAGAAATCGTCAGAATAATACATACTCAATCCTGCTGATTAAATTAGACATCAAGATCATATCAATAACGTTGACTAGAATTGCTACTTGTAACCACCGTTTCACTGTGAGTCCATTTGTGCTCACACACACAGGTGCATCTGCTATATACTATGTGTAATATATATTATGCAATTATAGTTTTTTTTTTTGAAAAATTGGCAGGAGCTCTGCCTTTCAATTAAGAATGAGAATAGAGGGGTTTCAAGTACAGTTAAAAACAGACCACCCCACCCAAGATAGTGACACGAAGAATCACAAAGACAAATTTAAGTTGACTCCCTAAAGAAAAACGTTGTTGCCCAGCCCCCTAATTATAGTTATGTGGTAGTATATATGCCAAATTTTAAACTTTAGGTTGTTTTTTTAAACCCCTTCATACTTTTTAATACTCAACCTCCAAATACTGGACCCGCCACTATTGCAGGCAGGGAAGAGGTTCCAGCTATGCTCGCTGCGCAGCCACCGCCGTCACCGCCTGAGGTGGCGGGTGAGGATGAGAGCAGTTGCCGCGGTGTCTTCATGGAGTTCATGACCAAGTAATTCATCCTCTCTTATGCAAACAGAATCTGTTTCATTTTTTGTCTGAAATTTGCATTAACCTGAGGTAAGCTGATTCTTCCATCTTTTGTGACACAGGGTCACTCAGTTCGAGAAGCTCGCTGAATCTGGGGAGCGATTGTTTGGGAGATTCCGTGAGGAGCTTGGTTAGTTACTCTGATATGCTCTTCTTCCTCTTTTGTTGGCACAACTGATATGCCATGGAGGTTCAGTTTATATTGTCCACTGGGACGCCATTTAATCTTTAACATTGTGATGGTGTTATGTACTGTTCACCGATTAATTATCTGTAATTGTGTTGACTGAGGCACTGAACAATCTTATTGCAGAGTATTTTCGCAGGCCGCAGATTCCTAAGGAGTCAGATGTCATGAATCAGATACTTAAATCCAACTGCACTGCCAGAATGAGGTCCTATATTGAAGCTGGCTGCAGGCTTCACTGCAAAAACGTCTCAAACATAAATCAGCGTGAGTTATATATGTTTTTTAGTGAAAAACCCTTTTTATTCTTACATGCTAATGGTTGATATGGCCCGCTTATCTGAATTTGTTCTGTACATGCTTTTTTTCCTGAACAGAAGTAGTACGGACTATTGAAGGTTCTGACTGTAGAGTGTTCACTCATATTGTGATTTTTGAGCTAGTTCTATGTATTCTGTTGTTATTCTTGGATTTCTTGTTGAACTATGAACATAATTGTTCAATTTTAATGATAATTCCATACCCTTTAATCAGTTTGATATTGAAATTTTCTTTTCCTTGTGCCAGTGAGCTCATGCGAAGATAGACTTAAAGATCATATAAAGAAAGGTATTTGACCTTTGTATCTTATATTAGTTTGTTTATCTTTATCCTGTTCAATATTCACAAGCACCTTTTAGTGCTAAGACCTTGCTGCAATTCTTGTGCAAAATTTATAGACTGCTTGAGTAGCCAGTTAGCAGTCAGATTTGGCGCAGCAAACGTTTGATTTTGTTCAAAAGTGATTTATTCTTATGTTAGACAGAAACATTAACTAATGTATAAAAACAACCATAATCCTGCATTTTATGTTAAGCAATAATGATAGCATACATTGTGTGACTATACCAATTTGGTCAAGATACCATTTTTAGAGACCAACTCATCCTTTAACCGGTTACCGATTTTGTAGTCTTGTACTATTTGTTATGTTTTGGTCTTTACATGGCTGTTTGGCTCTACACTTGGCCACAAGTCCCTCCTTATGAATAGGAAGAGGGGCTGCCTATCTTTCCATTAGTAGACAGGGAAAACGTTTGGCCAAGATATATGCATCATTGCGATTTTTCTCCTTGGTTCATATTTTAAAGCTGGAGCTATGGGTTTATAATATCACCTTTTTTACATATTTGTGAAACTTTTTTTTTGAAATAAAACATATTTGTGAAACTCTTTGGTCCTAATTGACCTTGTGTTCCTTTTATTTTCTCCTAGTTAAGATTTTGCTTGAAGAGCTTGAATGTCTAGTCGAGAATGTCTATGGCATCACACTAACAGCCAGTTTAAGTGCTCTGGAAGTTTCAGATAGTCAGTGCCTTGACAACATGCTAAGTACTGATTGCTGCCCCATGGAGGTAGAGTTTTCTGTTTCCATATTCCTTTTTCTAGTACTTTCAGTGTTCTGTTCATCAGAGAAAAACCTTGTTGTCTGCAATAATGAAGTGAAATGGAAAATGGGTGGCAGGGTGTTTCTACACAAGAGGAGGATAAAAGTGCAGATCAGTTGGACACTGATGTATCATTTGTTACCGTTATGGTCATGGTTCTCAACATGCTGAAGCTTGACTACAGGATGCAGGTATATAAACCACATCCATGTGCCAGCCAGAATGTGCATTTGCTATCGTGCTTTACATTTTGTGGCATCCCAGCTCTGTCTTTCGCCTTCTTTTGTTAACGAAGGCTGCCTTTCTCTTCCCTACAGGAAAAGATCATCACTGCATTGTCCTTAAAAACACCATCATTAGAGCTCGAGGGATACTGCCTCATGTGGGATTTACGCCCATACATCGATGACGACCTGATGAGTCTTGCGTTTAAAATGTGTCCGTGAAACTTTGGGGTTTGCGATGATAGCAAGGGTAAGGGGGTGGATCAAGCAGCAAGTTGTCTTTGCGAAGCCTCAAACGACAAACGGGATACTTTGCACACCTAGGCATTGAGGCTTGGAGTTGTTTCTGCTGGGAACTGGGAAGAATGTCTCCAAGTCATTTTTCTCCCTCGAAGGTAGATGGATGCTAACAAAGCATTTACCCCCCATTCGAAGTTAGGGGCGTCTGGTAGATGGATGCTTCCAAGTCATGTGTTGATAGCAGAATGTGTTGGTAGCAGAGAAGATAGAAGGCAATGTATTCATGTGTTGGAGTAGAACCGTGTACGTGCTTTTGTGTCCTGGAGAAACCCATAGCCTGTCAAATTGAACCCCTTTTTGAGTTTTTTTTTTATTTCAAAACTAAGATTTTTTTTTAGAGAAAGACTCCAAAACTGCTTCTGTGTTCCCTGTCGTTTACTCTTCGGAAGACAGCTCTTTTTTTTTTCTTCTTCTCTTCCCCGTCGTTTCCTTTCCGGAAGACAGTTGAGAAGTAGTACATGTGCGTGATCAAGAATTCGCCGGATCGAACTCTTTGCTGCCATCAATATCGTTCGTATGATCGTATCCAGCGCTTTCGAAATCGAGGCGAAGAAATCGTGGTAACGGCTACCACATCCAAGGAAGGCAGCAGGCGCGCAAATTACCCAATCCTGACACGGGGAGGTAGTGACAATAAATAACAATACCGGGCGCGTTAGTGTCTGGTAATTGGAATG
>JAKNSH010336414.1:0-10305 GCA_027790015.1 Cymbopogon flexuosus
ATGAGCTACACAGTTTGCTTCCCGATTACAATGATCAATACATATAGAAGCAAAGTCTTGCCAAAGCATGTAACATTCATCGTAAATCGGTGCACGTACTGCTGCTGAGACGCCTTCTTGCTTCATTGTTTCCACCACCTCGACGCACTCAGATTGGATCATAATTCGATTACATCCCATTGTGTGCGCCAGTGTCAATCCCTCCTTAAGTGTCATCGCCTCGACTGTAGCAGCATCTGCCACACGATCAAAATAGCTCACCCTGGCTCCTAGGAAAGAACCAGTTGAATCTCTTATGACTGCCCCTGTGCTACCGGTACCTGATTCAGACTTATAGCTAGCATCTACGTTCATTAATAATTTACCTTCTGGGGGCTTTTTCCATCCCTCTTCCTTCCTATTCTTCTTCAACGATCTCTGAAAATTTGTTGTCAATGTAGCTATTGCCAGACTTGCTCTTGTCGGATTTTGGATAGGTTCTCCACGTACGAACTTACGTCGCTCCCACCAGATATACCAGACTCCAGTTAAAATCAGTTCTGCCAGCCCAATATTGTTCAACAATTCAACTTTTTTTTGCGCTGTTATCATCTCAGCAACCGCTACTGAACCAGATCTGTGAATTGACAACACTGTGTTGATTTCATCAGAAACTCCTAGTATGCGCCAAATTTCCTTTGCTCGATGGCAAGTAAACAACACATGCTTAATATCTTCGCAGCTTTCATGACAAGCAGGACAGCTGCTATTGTTCTCAATATGCCGATTAGCAAGAATTTGTTGAGAGATGGATCATAGATGAGACAATTTTCATATTCATGACTTTAGTATAGTGTCAATAATCAATAAAAAAGAAGCCATGTTGAAAAGAGAAAGCCCATATGAAAAAGTTTAATTTTTATAGAAAAAAGAGGCAAAGAAATTGGTCTAACTGAAGCCCACCAAAAGTTTAAATATTTTGCATCAGGAATTCTAATCTATTTCAAATACTGTAAATGCCCTTTCATCTTTTCTTTCTCTCTAGCACTTTTACATCGGGAACCCTGTATTTCTTTCTTTTCGTTTACTCGATCCTAATCAACGTAACCCATGTTGAGCGCTCGCTACCAGGCGGACGGAAGGGGTGGCAGACGGAAATTTGCGTGATTAAGTATTAGGCAAAGATAAAGAAGATCCAATAAGATCCCAAAATTTGTGAAATAAGAATCTTTTTACCTCGTAAACCATCTATATGCTATTAATTTTTACTACTTTCCTACTTTCATCATGGAATTGTTATATGGTGGTACTACTTTTAATAGAAGTATAAATAAAATTTTGCAATAGCTTTGGTTTTCACATACATTCTAGAAGTATATTTATCTTAGGACAGGGAAAATATGTGCTGCAATATATAAGAGATGTTTGCTCATTTATTTGCGAACACAAGGTTGATATGTGCCCTTGCGGTTCGGATTTTGGATGAGTGATTGTCAATGAGCTAGGTAGCGCTTGAGTTGAGTTTGTGAACTTATTATGACGTGAGTGTGTTGTGCAACATGTCTCTTGGCTTGCGGGGCTCAAGTGTGCATCTCGGAGGTGGTGGTCGACAGCGAGGTGGAGGTCAAGTAAATACATGCCATGCCGATTGACCAGGAGCGGGGAAGGACGAGCATGAGGCTTGGACCTAAGGACGAGGAGACCAGGTGACTAGCCACGGTGCTGACACGTCATTGACAAGTACAAGAGTACATGTGTGATGAAGACAACGTCAGTCAAGGAGGACAATGGTGTGGCACTTGGCGGAGGCCGGACACGCATCTACATGAGAGATGTAGGTGGCGTTGGTCAAGTCAAGAAGAAGGTGAACATGTCAATTTTGATGGAGCTCGGACATGCATTGACATCGGAGGGGTTCTGTGGTTTCAGCCTCAAAACCACCAAAGTATGCTTCGCTGGTTTTGGCCTCAATACTAGGCATGGAAGGTTTGGTGGGTTGAGCCTCAAAACCACGGGTGGATAGTTTTGTGGGTTTGCCCCCAAAACCCGAGTGGAGGTTCCGAGGAGCAACGGGGTGGCATGTGGCAGAATCACAGAGGTTGCATCAAGGCGAAACAAATCTAGATAAAGAGTCCGACCATAATGCCCTCGGGCCTCGGGTCAAGCGATCTGTCTCAAAATATCTAGGCTCAAGTTGGTCATGTGTAATGACCCTATAAATAAGGGAGAGGACACTCACCTCAACTCTTAGCATTTTATTCCTTAGTTTCACCCCTCTCTTTAGGGTTCCTTAATTAGTTTTCCGCATGTAAATGTACATCTTTTAATCTCAGCCATGAGTTTCTTAGTGTTAACTTTTTATCTCTATATAAAATTAAGTATTATTTTGACAATCAATATGTTTGTGTTACCATAACCTTTTCTTATCGCTGAAGAAAACTATATTACATGGTTGAATACCTATATTAATGGTTGATGTTATATCTTGGTCCTTGTCATGGATAATGCATCACCGCATGTCCACTCTCGGCGGTCCCTCCTCGTACGAACCATGCTCATAGAGGCGGCGAGGTGCCGCATAGTGTACGGCATGCGGCACGTGACAGTGGCGCATGGCAGTGAAATAGGTATCCCCATAGATGCAGTTGAATGCCATGCTGCTCCTCCGTTGCCTCCTGGAGGCGTCAGTAGCGTCGGCATCCCCAGCGGTGAGACACACGTTCCTGCTTGTCATGCTGCCTCACCTCTCCCTCTTCGTATGAAGAACTAAAAAACCATGACTGTGCCGCTGATAGCCTCCCCTCCAATCTGTGTGGAATGTGGGATGGCAACATCGATTAAAATACCCTACTTTTAGCGATTATATATAATATAATATAAAATGTAAGATACTTTAATAAATATAATAACGCCCGAGTTTACATTAAACCTAATATATATTATATCAAATGAACATGCGTATGGATTCTAATTTGAGTACGTATAAGCCAACAACAAAATTCATCTGAAATAAGAATATTGTTACCTTGTGGACTATCTAGACGCTATTAACGTTTACTACTCTCTACTTTCATCATGGAATCATTATATGTTGGTACTACTTTTAATAGAAGTATATATAAAATTGTACAATTGCTTTCGTTTTCCCATACATTTTATAATTGTATTTATTTTGGATAGAAAAAAATGTGTTGCGCTAATTTATTTGCGAACACAAGGTTGATATGTGCCTTGTGGTTCGGATTTGAAATGAGTGATTGTCAATAAGGTAGCTCTTCGGGTTGAGTTTGTGTACTAACTATGGCGTGAGCGTTTTGTGCAACACGTCTCTTGGCTCATGGTGCGTAGGTGTGGAGCTTGGAAGTAGTGGTCGATGATGAGGTGAAGGTCGTGTAAAGACGTGTCATGTCACTGATCGGCCGGAAGTGGTGAAGCCCAAAACACTAATACAATCACACTTTCTTCCTTGTACCACTAACTTATTATTTTCTTAAGAAAGAACTTTTAGCTTGAAATATCAATACTAACCTAATTGATTGCTGGAATGGAACTTGATGTAACTGGCAGGGACCGCTAATATAGAACGCTTGTAGGGAACCGGAAACCAACCTACTCTGTATGAATACCTATCCAATCTATGAAAAACTACGGGTGAAGGCTCATCTGTTTATCCATAGGTGTGCTGCACCAGGCGGGCGTGAGGCTTGTGCCGAGGGATCAGGAGGCCGATGACTAGCCGTGGTGGTTGACACTTACAGCCATCGACAAGTACAAGAGTACATAAGTGATGAAGATGACATTTGATCAAGTCAAGGAGGAGAACGATCGCGTGGCACTTGGCGGAGGCCGGCACGCATCTACATGGGAGAAGTAGATGGTGTTGGTAAGTCAATAAGGAAGGTTAAGACGTCAAGCTTGATGAAGGTCGGATATTCATCAAAATCATAGGGTTTTGGTGGTTTCGTCCTCAAAACCATCGTAGGGGTTTGATCGTTTCGTCATCAAAACTACCCGAGCAATGCCAAGCATGGATGGTTTCATGGTTTCAGCCTCAAAACCACCAGGTAGATGGTTTCGTGTGTTTGCCTCCAAAACCCAAGCAGAGGTTCGGAGGAGGAACAGGGCGACAGGTGATGGAATAACAGAGATTGTGTCAACACGAAGCAAATCTATTCAGGAAGTGTGGTCGTTCGATCCCCAGAAAAAGAGTCAGACCATAGCTCCCTCAGCTTGGGCCAAGTTATGAACCTCTCATTGATCAATGACTAAAAGCTTGTAATTTTGTTAGGTTTATTTGTATCTTCTTTGTTTAACCTTTATATGAACTCATTGTTTTTTAAATATAAAGACAACAAAGGACAACAAAGTCAAACGTCTTACAATTTGGAACGGAGTGAGCAGAAAACTCACAATTTGCATCGATTTTTCCGACTGCAAATGTACACCTTATAATCTTAACCGCGTCTTTCTCGCTGTTAACTTTTTACCTCTAAATATAAATTAAGTATTTTTAATTTTTAACAATCAATAGGCAGGTGTCAACATAACCTTTTCTTATTGGTAAAGAAAACGATGTTACGTTACCTAATGCCCATCAACGAATTGTAAAATATTGATGTGCCACTATCACCTGAATTTTTCTTTTGGACGATGCAATTTGAATGGGAACCCCGTGTCGTACAAGTCATTCTTTCCTTGTTATTACGATTACATATATGCCCGTTTTGATAGCGAAAAATCACACGAAAAATCAACCGGTAGTTCGTCGCTGAGAGAGAGAGTCCATCGAAACGTCCGTAGCGCGAACGAGGGTTCGCCGTGTCGCATTCAGCAACCGCCAACAGGCAACCGTCTTTCTTGGGCGACCGTGCCACACTTTGCCGTGCGTGCGGGAGAGTCTAGCCGCTAGCCGATGTGCGTGCGTTGAGCGTGCTGTTTATATGGGCCGAGCGGACGGCCCAATGTGGGCTTGAAGGTGAAATTCCGTTTTGGTCGTAAACAGCATTGATGAACAAAATAATTTGGCGACGGAGTTTATTTGACGGTACACAGTGCTAATTCTGGGAATCAACGGTTATAAATATATAATACGCCTGGGATCATTGTTCGTACAACAACATAATTTCATCAGTACATTAACACGATGGAACTGAAAGTTCACTAGACAAACTAGTAACAAACACAAAGTCCTGCACGATCATCACAAACCTAACACACATTAGATCCCTAATAACTAATCAATCTACAACGGAAATGATGCAGATGCACGCTACGGTAGCTTGTCAGACGACGACCGCCTCGACGTTGCCGTGGCGCGTCTCGGCGGCCACGCCGGGGCACGCCATGATCTGGTACACGAGCGCCGCGACGGCCGCGCCGATCATGGGGCCGGCCCAGTACACGGCCTGGTTCTTGAAGTGCCCGCTGACGACGGCGGCCCCGAACGAGCGGGCCGGGTTCATGGACGCGCCCGACAGCGAGCCCGCGGCCAGCACGCACGCGCCCTCCGTCAGCCCCACCGCCAGCGCGCCCAGCGCCGTGGCCGCGAACCCGCGCTTGCCGCCGTTGCCGCCGCCGGTGCAGCGAGCAGGCTCGCCGACGACGTGCACCGTGTACACCAGCAGGAACGTCAGCACGCCCTCCAGCACCGCCGCGCCGAACCCGGTCATCGCCACCGCGATCCTCGTCGTCGGCACCTCCTGCATCCGCAATGTGATCGAAACGACGACGGTTAGTGTATGTCAGAGAGGGAGAGATGGAGAGGTAGCGGTTACGATGGACGTGCCTCGCCGGCGGAGAAGATGTTGAGGGAGAGGCAGGCCATGGTGGCGCCCAGCAGTTGCGACGCCCAGTAGAAGATGGCGCTCGGGACGCCGATGTGCCCGCCGATGGCGTAGGCGAACGTGACGGCGGGGTTCACGTGGCCGCCGGAGACGTCGGCGGCGATGAGGACCGCGGCGAAGAGCCCGAACGCCTGCGCGACCGCGGTGGCCACCAGCGGCGAGGGGCTGCTGGTAACGTCCGGCGAAGTCAGCATCCCTGGCAACAAAACACATTCCAAACGCAGCGCACGGCGATCAGAAAACCGTCTGTAATTACAGTTTCACATCAACTCACTCATGTGGATGGATGGAAAATGGAATGCAGGGAAACTCGACGTACGAGCGGAGATGGCGGAGCCGACGGCTGTGAATACGAAGAGGAAGGTGGAGATGAACTCGGCGAAGTACGCACGGAGCGACGGCGGCGAGAAGCACTGCTTCATGTGGACAAGGAGGTTGTTCGACGCCATTGCAGAGGAGGTTCTTCGCTCTTCGCTGTTTCAAGTGTATGTTGCGCGCTCACAGATCGATTCCGCACGGCCAGTGAGTGTTCCGGAGTTTTATAGCGACGTGTGGGAGAGGGGCGCGTCCGTAGAGGGAAACCGCGCCTCCGTGATTCGCAGCGGTTGCTGCCGTGCCCGCGCGTGTCGGTTCCAAGTTCACACACCCGTTGAGGCCAGTCTACGTGTACCACCTGCCGCGGCGTATACAGGCACATGTAAAAATACGTCCAGAACATGTACTGTACTTGGAAAGGCTGAACCGTACATAGTACATTTATACAGTATCAGATCGAACGGTTCTCTCGCTTTACAGCATCTTGGCACCGTTGGTGGTGAAAGAAGGGAAATGCAAACAAAGACCAAACATAATCACAATTCACAAGCACGAAGCGATGGCATGACGGCGAATCGACGACGGTGAAATCAACACGACGGATTGCGACATTGGGTCCGGATCGACGTTCTTCATGGGTACTCCTGCTGGCCGACGGGCTGGTAGGAGGCGATGAACACGTCGCCGTAGACGAGCCCGGCGAGGCCGCCGCCGATGAGGGGCCCGACCCAGTAGACCCAGTTGCCGGCGAAGTTGCCAGCGGCGACGGCGGGGCCGAAGGAGCGGGCCGGGTTCATGGAGCCGCCGCTGAAGGGCCCCGCGGCGAGGATGTTGGCGCCGACGATGAAGCCGATGGCGATGGGCGCGATGGTGCCCAGGGAGCCCTTCTTGGGGTCGGCGGCGGTGGCGTACACGGTGTACACGAGCGCGAAGGTGATGACGATCTCGAACCCCACGCCTTCCAGCTCGCTGATCCCGGACACGCCGTGGGTCGGGATCGCCTTGCCGTGGGTCACGAACTTGAGGAGCAGGCACGCCACGGAGGCGCCCAGCAGCTGCGCCACCCAGTAGAAGAGGCCGGTCAGGATGGTGATGTGGCCGCCGACGGCGAGGCCGAATGTCACCGCCGGGTTCAGGTGCCCGCCGGAGATGTTCGCGGCGATGGAGACGCCCACGAAGAGGGCCAGCGCGTGCGCGATCGCGATCGCCACCAGACCGGCTGGGTCGAGTGCGCCGTCATTGGTCAGTTGTCCTGTACGTAGCAGACAGGCAATATGTTCAGCATCCATGCATTGAGACACAAAGACAGCTTGAGCATGGCTGGAACAGGTGCTCACCGAAGGCGATGGCGGAACCGACGCCGGCGAAGACGAAGAGGAGGGTGGCGATGAACTCGGACACGTAGGCCTTGATGGAGGTGGCGCTGAAGGAGTCGCCGACGCTTCCGAACGCGAGCTTCACCATCTTGCTTTCCCTCTTGATTAGCTCTTGGCGGCCGGAAGGCTTGGCGCTGTGAGCTTGAGAGATTGCTAGCTGCTTCACTGATGCTTGGAGTCCAGTCAGCTTAGGCCCCTTTTATACACGCGTCCTGGTGCTCAAGGCTTCATGGGCGGCCTCAACTTGTGGATTAGAGTATTCTGGGCGGTGCGGATAATCGTCACAAACATTTTAATTGCAAAAACTATAGGAATATACTAACTTATTCCATGATTGGTACTAGCTATCTATAGCTAGCACGGCCGAGTAGGCGCACCAGGCTTTGTTCAGATGTCTGTTGCTATTATGAACTTTTTAGGCAGTGTCCATGTGAGGATACACCAAGGCAATCGGCCAAAGCCGCTAATTGCAGGATACGTTATCTGATGTGTAACGCTAAAATATTTTGTTAATGGTACATTTGAACGGCTGAAAGTGTCAGATGGGCTGTCATTTGGAGGATATGTTATCTCAACGTTTATATAGTTGGGCATTGCATTTTTTTTTTCTTCTTCTGAAATTTGGAAGTCATCATGTTCTTGCAGATGGTTGAGAATTATTTGTGAGTTGATCAATCAGGAAACAAAGCGACGAATTTCATTTCAAATGCAGTCCCGTTTCTCTGTTTGTGCAGGTGCCAAAGTTTTAGCACTTTAGCACGATTTAGTGTTTCACCCGTTGTAAACTCATGCTTGGCCAAAGCCGCTAATTGCAGGATATGTTATCTGATGTGTAACGCTAAAATATTTTGTTAATGGTACATTTGAACAGCTGAAAGTGTCAGATGGCCTGTCATTTGGAGGATATGTTATCTCAACGTTTTTGTAGTTGGGCATTGTATTTTTTTTTTCTTCTTCTGAAATTTGGAAGTCATCATGTTCTTTCAAATGCTTAGGAATTTAATTTGACAGTTGGTCAATCAGGAAGCAAAGCAGAAGAGTTTCATTTCAAATGCAGTCCCTTTTCTCTGTTTGTGCAAGTGCAACACGAGACCTAAAACTTTAGCACTTTAGCGGGATCTAGTGTTTCACTTCGTTGTAAACCTTTTGTTCTCAATCGGGGTTTTAACCCGTTTTTCAACTTCGTTGTAAACTCATGCTTGACCATAGGCCTTTTGCTCTTTCTGATGAGCATGCATGACAGTGGTTAGCTCGAAGACTTTTGTTCTGTAGCAAGTCGGATGGTGTGGCTGATAATCATTGGTCTCCAATGGTGGGAACTCGCATCCATCGTCATCGGTGCTCTTTTCGCGGCCTGCCTATCCAATCAGCTCTGCCTGCCATTCTAGACACTTCGGGGGATGATGGTGACGTGGACCAAATGAGCACTCTTCATTTTGAAGTCGGTGTGGCTACAAGGTTAGTAAACCCATTACGTTTGCATCAGTACAGCAATTGAAAAACCACGACAATATGATAGTACCGCATGCTACAATCGGTGGCAACGACTTCATCAAATGATTAGGATCGAACAAGCCTTTTCATACCGTTTTTTAGTATTCCTTAACAACTGAATATGAAATTTATTAGCTAAGTAGTATTCCACTTTCGATTTTGAGAGGGCTTCTAAGCTTCAGAGTTCAGATGGTGAAAAGATGAAACCTGTCACTGATGAGCCAAAGCCCAAAGTAAAACAGCATTAGCGTGCATGATATGTAATAGCAGAGTTGGGAGTTTGCAGTAATAAAAGGGCGATTTCTTTTCACCTTATGACAAGAAAACCTGACTACATGGTTTTCTGACCATCAACAACAGCTTTGATGTTCTGAGTTCAGACATGAAGATCCTCGAGATCCTTTTCCTTTTTGTTAACATGTCACACAAGCCGTCTTACCCATATATGGAGTAGGCAAGGTCTGTGCTTTTGTCATGCTCAACTCATCCCTAAATGTAACAAAACAGGGAGAATCTTTGGCATTTTCATACCATTCCGTGACAACAGCCAACTTGGAACCCACAACACCCACACGTTTTTTGTAATGCAGTGGTTAGCACTTTTAGACCATGATCAGTGGCTCCTAGCCACTACAATTTCCAAAGGTTAGGTTTCCTGTCCTAGTGTCCTGCCCTCGATCAGTATTATTCAGATGACGCGCCCGTCCGGCCGTGCCAGCCTGCTGTTAACAACACTCCAATGGTTGTTTACCTTATCGCTTTATGTGTGCAAAATGATTGACAAGGCACGTCTGCAATTGAGGATTTTGAATCTTTCAAGCATATGACTGGCACATCAAGATGTCCAGTTGGCCGATGAGGCCCTGTCTCTCTGACTGTCTGGCTTGCCTAGTTGCTTCTCGTGAGTGGCACTGTTAGGGACTTCTTCACACTTCCTTCAAAACTCTAGATCCACCTTAACCTTAGCGTAATGACAGAACTCTGAAGTTGGAAAGAGAAGTTTACATTTCAGTACTTCACAAACCTGGATGGCCAGAATCCATCAGTTATGCATTGTAGGAACCAATGGTGGAATCTATCATGACAAAAGAATTTGCAGCTGCATTACCACCGTGCATGGCAGATTTCACAAGCTAATGGATGGTCGACTAATAACAACAGTTAGATAAACTATCTATGCCGTCGGTACCAGTTGCAATCCAGGTAAAAAAAAAAAAACCCATGTACTAGGGCCTTGTTTAGTTCCCAGAATTGGGAGTCAGAAATACTGTAGCAGAATTCATGTAGCATTTCGTTTG
>JAKNSH010336489.1:0-20000 GCA_027790015.1 Cymbopogon flexuosus
TTTTCCCGGCCCTGATGGTGTAAATTCCAACATGAAAAAGAAAAAGGATCAGTAGGCAATTGCTATCTACTGTAAAAAAGAAGTATGTTATCGTAGCGCTCTCCCTTCTTTATCTCTCTCATCCATGCATACAACTAAACTATTGGAGTAGTGGTCAAGCACGTTTGTCTGAGTACTATAGTGCTCGGTTCGAGCCCATACAATTGTTTTCCACTGGATTGCATCTTTTCTGCATAGAAAGATCTGAAAGATAAAAATATTTTTAAAAATAAATTTTTTTCTTTGGTTTCTACAAAGAGGAGTTGTCCTGATCAAGGACAACCTCGCTAATAAAAATTAGAAAGGGAGTCAGAAATGTATCTGTTGTAATAAGAATGAGACTATCCAGCACTTATTCTTAGACTGCCCCTTTGTCAAAATGATTTGGAGGATTATCTTCTTTGCTACTAATTTGACCCAACCGAGATCCATCAACCATATGTTTGGTACCTGGCTTAGTAATCAAGATACGCGGGTCAAAGGTCTGATCTGGGTTGGGACTGCTGCCTTATGCTGGGCTATCTGGCGATGCCGGAATGATGTTATTTTTAATAAACTGAAAACTAACTCTATTATGCAGGTACTTTTCAGGGGAGCATACTGGTTACGCTTTTGGGCTCAGCTGCAGCGTGATGAGCAAACCAAGGAAGCACTCTCTTTAATGAGCAAGAAACTTGAGATGATTGCTTTACAAATTAGTAAAGGGTGGAAGCACATTTATCGTTTGCTTTAGTTTACTGGCCTTTATTTTGGCTTGGCTTTCTCTTATTGTCGAACGATTGGTTGTAAGAATTTGGCTGTGTACATCCAGAGATGTAGAGGCCAGATATTATTATCCTTTATCTAAAAAAATGCACATTTTGTCGAACGACTTTTTTAAAAACAACTTAGCTTCACCTATAGAATTGCTCATAAAGCTATTTTCTTTTATAAAAAAACAGCTTCACCGATACAGCTGAGCTGTGCCAAACAAGACCGAGCAAAAGAAGAACCACGAAGAAAAAAAGAGCACCAATAGAGAGTGAACTTCTGGTGATCAAAGGACCAAATAAACAAACTACTGTAGAAACGCATCGGATGCTACCTGCTCTCGTTTTGACACCATTTGTATTAGCCCAATAACCCCATGGGCCCATGTCCTCGTCAAGCGTTTTTCTGGGCCGGTATGTCCGATTCTTTCGACACCGCACTCAAATTGGGCCTCCCTCCATGGCCTTGTGTGAGAACGAAAAGCAAAAGGCCCAATTGCTGAATGTCTCCCTCCTTGGTGCGCTTTTGCTCTGCATAAAAAAAAAAAAAGAATAACCTTCGCGATACATAGTGCGCCATCACTCTGCCAGGAGGAGAACCTCTGCTCCACCAGAGAAATAATCTGTCAAGAAAAAGAAAGAAAGATCATACGGAGTATAACAAGAACATGTGTCTCCGTGACATCATCGTAGTCGTAGGTAGGACGCATCACTTCACAGACGACAGCTCGTTGCACTAGATGTTGGTGCTGTCGTACAGGTCTAAATAAAGATCCTCCTTTTTGTTGCCTTTTTTTTTTTCTGGAAATGCTATTAATTTGCTGTGAGATCTTCACGAGAGGAGGATACGCTGCTTTACACCTAGATTAAGAGCGACACAAAAGCTTCTGCAAGCTGCCTTTTGTTGCGTTGGAAAAAAAAAAGGTACCCTATCCAGTCCAACAACTAAACAAGCTTCAGTTTTTCCTTTCCCTTAGTCCGAGTTCGTTTTTGTTTCAGGTGTCTTTTTTTCTAACTAAAAGGCCACTAGAGTCGTATCCTCAAGAAAATAATTAGAAGACAGATAGTACTAGAAGTACGTGATTCTTTTATTTAACATAACAAGAAAAAAAAAAAGATGTCTTGAGAAAGCAGAAGCCCCGACGAGAAGGAGATGAAAATGAAGAACTAAAAAGAGAAGGAAAAGGGCGTTTTTTGTTTTGTTTTGTCTTGTTTGATTCTGACTCATGTCTCTTTCCCAGCCTACTTATGTACATGTACCCTAGTATAGCAGCTGCCATTTGCTTGCAAAAACAGTTTGCATTGCGTAAATAACGTACCACTGTCGCCCAAAAGGGACAGCATGTACAGGCAGGAGGTGTGTACCGTGTACTATGAAGAATACCGGGAGCTAGGTACAGTCTGTACGTATTCCATTCCAGTCTCGTAGCCACAACTTCGTTCATCAGTTTTCAGCCGGCCAACACCCTGGCGCCTCGCCACACCACGCTGGAAAGTTTTGAATGAGATAGGCAAAGGCGCCGCCTCGCGACGCACATGTCTCCATTAACTAACCGTTGCGAATGCGAACCGATAAGGCAGACACCGGGTGCCGACCTTCCCTTCGTTCCTTCCGGTGGTCCACATGTCAGCGAGTGGGCGGCTGGCGGAGCCGGGTGCATTTAGTACCGTACTTACCGCACCCGCCGCGGCGTCACGCGACGCAGCGAATATTCCAAACCCACCCGGGGCCGGGCTAGACCCCACCACAACCCACGACGCTGCTGGACGCACCGCCGCCGCCGCGTTGGGTGTCTGCTGCCTCTGACGGTTCTGCCCCTTGCCGCCCAGGGAGACAGACGGAGCGCGGGAGCGGGCAGCGCGCGCTCGGCGTGGCGCCCTCGCGATCGTGGAAACCGTGCGCGGCGGCTTCCGGCGGACCAAAGCTTGACCTGTGTCTGGCTAAAGAAAACAACCTGATCGGTGACTTGCGAGCGCGCTCAAACGCCGAAACGCAGCTGCCACAAGGTGTCTTCCGGTTCCTTCTTTTTTTTCGTCATGTCATGTTGCTTGTCTTTGCTAGCAAGAGCCGTTTCACGGCCACATATCGTTATTCATATATTCTGATATCCGGCCAGCATCCGTGCTGGCCAATAAGTTTTCTGCGTAGGATGGAATAATGGGGGTCTCCATACACCCTGGCACAAGTCATGCAAGCATGTCGTGTCGTGCTGCCACACAGACTTGCTTGATTATATATGGAGCCTTTGGATTTGTCTGCATCTTTTCCCAATCATGAAACTAAGTACGTCATCTGGATTTCTTTTATTTGGGGGCAGTTGGGGCTTGGATTGGCACAACCGCGAAGGACCAGAGGTCACTTTCATCAGCAGCCAAACCGTTGGTTTTATTTATGATGAGATAGGTCCATATATAAAGCGGGGAAAAATTCAGGTTCATGTCACGTTGTCATCTGATATGAAGTTTGAATGAATGGAAATGATTGAGCATGAGGCATGACTGCATAGGTCGTAAAAGTGGTAAGTCATAAGTTCACACTATTACTAGTGTTTAAATGAATATCCAAAATTACAATCCCTACAACATGCATTACGCCATATTATGTAGTTTGGTGCAAACATGCTTCCAAACACATTTTTTATTATGAGTACACGTTTTAAGGAGTTTCACATATAAAAGTGTGTTTCGAAAATATCTGTCTGAAGCTTCGACTCGTTTTGTGGGCTACGTAGAGTTGTTTTGTTAGTCTATTTACCAAGACAATTTTGACTCTACTAGTAGAATGCTCGTAAAACTAAAAAGAAAAGTACTTTACGAGGGACGTAGAGCTTTGCAAAACAGTATTTGAATTGTTTTTCGATGGCCCCTTCAAACTCTAGTCCATCTCTACCCGAGGACCGGTCAAGTTCTCAAAATTTATGACCAAGGATCGTTTGAATCTTGCAAAAAAATTTCTTGTCTAAAAAAAGACTACTCAAACCGCTGCATTTTACATAAAATTCGAGTTCTTGTATTTTGTAGGCTGTGGTACAAAGTTTTACTCACTCCATTTCAAAACGTAAGTTATTTCAAAAATCTTAGAGAGTAAACTTTTTTTAAATTTAATCAAATTTATATGATAGAATAATAATTTACGATGCCAACTAAATACCATTAGATTCTTCATTACTTATATTTTCATCATATAAATATTTGATATATCATAAATTATTATAGTTTTTTTTAAAAAATTGTTCAAACTTGAAACATTTTTACCCTCCAAGATTTTTGAAATTACTTATGGAACAGACGGAGCATTTTGTTGACACTGCTGAGTGCCGAGTATGGAGAACAGGGAATATACCGCACAGCGCTTTCTAAACTTTACATATCGTCCAGTGTCACGCTGACAGGTAGTTGCATCCACTCACATCGATGTCCTCGTTAATCCTGAAATAATACTCCAATGACAGTTCCCCAAGTCGGATTCAAATGATAACGTCATCGAAAACCCAAAATCTGAGGGGGGGGCATCGTGGTCATTTGCCGCACCGCACGCTCCCTCGCGAGCACCTCCTTTTAGCCAGCCGCCGAGTATTTACAATTCTACCCCTCCTGCCTCTTCCTCTCTCCCCCGCTACCGCCCCCTTTCCCAAATCTGGCCGCACACCAGCCACCAACCGGACACCCCCAAAACTCGAAGCCCAGCCTGAGCGCCAGGTCCCGTACACCCCGCGCGCTCGCCCCTCTCGCCTGTGCGCCGCGTCCGGCCGCCGGTAGCGGCCCGGGCACCTACCGGTGAGCCCTGTCCCCACAGATCCGTTCGGTTTTCCATTAGCTTGGTTCTTGGGTTCTTGGGGTTCTTTGGGATTACGAGGGTTTGTGTCCTGGGAGTTCAAAAATTCCGACTTGGAAGTCCTCGGTGGGGGTCGCTTCCTGGTTCTTTGTAATGCCATGGTTTCTTGTTGCTCTGGGTGTGGTTTTGTTGGATTTTCTTGACAATTAGGGTTTCCTTTCGTGGGTTTCTTGGTAGCTAGGGTTTTGTTGGATGCAGCTCGGTTTTGGTTAACCCGCGTGTTCTCTTGGCTTCTGGAGTTGCAGGGAGGGGTAGGCGCTTTGGTTCCTGCATGAACTTCGAAGGAATTGGGAGCAGGAAGGCGTGATGTTTACTCCGCAGGGCAAAGGATGGACCGGCGGCTGGTCGACGTCGACTCCGGCCAACCAGCGGAGCGGTGGTGGGGCTCCTGCTGCGTCCGCGCCCCTTGGAAAGGGGAAAGGAAGGGTCGCCGAGCTCGAGCAGGAGGTTTGCTCAAACTTTACCTTTTTGTCCAACCATTCACCTTCTGTCTGAAGTCTGAACCTGATTTAGGACTAAATTCCTCTGCTCCTTTTTGTTCCTGATTACTGATTGTTTTGGAACTAGGACTCTCGATTGATTTCTGCTATTTTATCTCTTGTTTCTATATCATGTTTGAAGTCATCAATCAATCAGTAATAAAAAAGATGAGAAAACAAATTAATTTGTAGACATCTAAGTATTCAACTTTCACTGCTGAGCGAGGTGTTTTTTTTAAAGTTGAGTTTAGTTTGGTGCTTACATGAAATTATTGCAGCATTGCTTAGACTGGTAACCCCTTAAAAAATAAGCCATATTTTAAATGGCCCATTGAAGGCATAATGTGAAATAAAGCATTCACTCCTGGGCTCTAATGATATTTTGATATCTCTAAAATCTTTTCGCCATTTTGGTATTCAATAATTCGGAACCTCATATCTCTGTCGTAGAAATTTTATACCTTTGTGCCCAATTTATATTCAGTGATTAGAATCTTTGTTGTAGAAAGTGATCTTGAGCAAATTATGCTACTCCAGTGAAGTCATGGCAACACCTATTCAATTGTCTCGTTACTTCTCATTCGTTGCAATATTGATTTTGCATCCAGTTTCTTGTTTTTCTCGTGAAAGGTTACTTGCTATCAGGGCACTTTAGATCTCCAGTTTTTTTTTTTTTTTTTGGCTTCCGCTCATTGCCATAATAGTTATTTAATTGTGTATTCATCCGCATATCTGCAGTTGCATGAATATCAGTACAATATGGGGCTTCTTTTGATTGAAAAGAAGGAATGGGTAGCAAAATTCGAAGAAATCAGTACAGTACTGGCTCAGAAAGAGGAGATATTGAAGAGGGAACAAGCCGCTCATCTTAATGCAATATCAGAATATGAAAGGCGGGAGGAGAGCATGCGGAAAGCACTGGGTGTTGAGCAGCAATGTGTGAAGGATGTGAGTTGGTTTATCTCACAGATCTTTGTTCTTGTTCTTACAGCTCCATGATCTTTAATCTGATTTGAAGACAAGCCTTTAGTGAAAAAGCGCAAAGTATATCCGACCAATGTTGGTCATGTTCCATGACATGATATAATTGATAGGTGACCTAATAGCTACAATGATAAGAAATTGTTAGGCAATAGTTTACCCATATTGTAGTTTTTTTCTTAAAAAAATATTTAACATAAGTCTGTCCCTGGTACAACATTATTCTTAATTGTTTATATTCTCAATGGTTGTATTGCTTTAAATGGATGTATAGCGCTTGCCTTTCCACTCTTCTAGCTGTTATATCCCTTCCGTAAACATAAACTTTTGATGGTATCCTAAATATTTCCTTGTAGCTTTCCTTATTGATTGTTTTGTTGAATGCTGCAGCTTGAAAAGGCCTTGCGTAATATACGAGAAGAGATAGCTGAGGTTAAATTTACATCTGAGAAAAGGATAACAGACGCTCAGTCTCTTGAGGCTAGTTTGGGGGAGAAATCCTTGGAGATTGAGGGAAAACTTCATGCTGCAGACGCCAGACTTGCAGAGGCAAACCGCAAGAAGTCTCAAGCTGATCGGGACTTAGAAGAGGCTGAAGCTCGTCAGCGTAGGTTGGAGAAGGAGAAGCTATATTTTGAGACAGAGTACGCTAGTTTTGTTATGTCTTGCAAATCTATGATCTGTTGTGCTTAGCATGTGGTTAACTCGTTATGTTTGTTTTATCGTTCTAATACGTTTAGGCGCAAGGCCCGAGAAAAGCAACTCAAGGAGCAGGAGGAGTCACTGCAGGAGTGGGAGAAAAAGCTCAAGGAAAGTCAGAATAGACTTAATGACTTGCAGAGATCTATAAATGAGCGTGAGGAGAGAGCAAATAAGAACGACCAACTTTTCAAGATAAAACAGGACGAATTGGAGGAGGCAAGGAAAACTGTGGAGGCCGCTAAAGTTACTCTGAAAGTCAGAGAGAATGATATTAACAAAAGACTAAATGAATTGCATTCACAGGAAAAGGTAACTAATTGGTTAGCATCTTACTTGTTTCCTCCATTTTTCTGATTTTCATGTGTTGATTTTTAACAGTTCAAGACATGTGGTTTGCTGAATTCTGATTTGTTTTGCAGGATGCTGACTCAAAGCGCAGTGCCTTGGAAGAGTGGGAAAAAATGTTGGTTGAGAGAGAGGCAAAGGTCACTACTAGAGAAAAGGTAAGTGCAACAGACTGTCATCCTCATTGCTACTTCCAGTTAATATAATACCCTTGATGAAACAGTCCACTGTTCTTGGTCTGGTTTGCTCGTTGTACCTTATGAATTTATGATTTCTTGTATATGGTGTAATCACTTGTAGGCACCTTGTAGTTTATGATTCTTGAATTGCCTAGATAGACTCAACTGGGTTGCCTTTGTTCTCAAGTTCGCCTTAGTGCTTGCCACTGTACTTCTCAAATAGTTTTCACTATATGCTGTTTCTTTTCTTAACGCATGCAGTGTCTTGTATGAATCTATCTGCACCAATCATCAGAATGTTTTGGATGGACTACTATCTCTTTACCTTTTTTTTCTTCCCCTTCAGTGGACTGATCTAGCTCTTTCCCTTGTGTTCCAGGAGGGGCTCCAGAAGCTTCTTGAGGATCATCAAGTGGAGCTTGAATCCAAAAGGCGGGATTTCGAATTAGAATTAGAGAGAGAAAGGAAATCTTTTGATCAAAAGATGACACAGAATCAAGTGGATTTATTGAAAAGGGAGAAAGATGTCAACTCTTTGCAGGCTAAACTTTCTAAAAGTGAGCAGGCATTGAATGATAAGAAGAAATCAATGGAAAGTTTGCAGAATGATCTTGATGCCAAATCCAAGGCTCTGAAGAGGTGGGATGAATCATTGAAAAATGATGAGAAAAGATTACTGGAAGAAAAGCAGCAACTGGATCATGAAAGAGAGCAATTGGAGACATACAAATTGGAGCTTGATAGGATCAAATCAGCATTAGAAGCTGAAAAGGAAAGAATATCAGAAGAGCAGAATAATCTGAAACTCACAGAGCAAGAGAGGCAGGAGCATAGCTTGCTGACAGCCAAACTTAAGAAGGAGATTGAGGAGTACAGAATGCGAAGCAACTCCCTATCTGAGGAGATGGAGGATTTGAGGAAGCAACGACAGAAATTTGAAGAAGAGTGGGAGCAGCTAGATGAAAAAAGGGCCCTCCTAGTAGAGGAGGGCAGAAAGCTGAAAATTGAGAGGAGGAATTTAGAACGGTGGCGTGACAATGAAGAAAAAAGGTTAAATGATGTGAAGCTTGAAATGGATGAAAACTACAAGGACCAGCTGGAGAATCTTGAGCGCAAGGAAAAGGCTTTGAATGATGATATAAAGCACAAGCAAATGGAAAATGATGAGTTTCTGAAGGGAGAACGCGCTGATATTCAACGTGAATTGCAGCAGAAACAGCATGAATTGGAGATGAAGATGGAGCAAAAACAAGCAAGTAAAGAGAAGGATCTGGAAGAAAAGGAAAATGAGTTAAATAAGAAAATGGATTTTGTGGAAAATAAGCTCCAACATGCTATTGAATTGAACGAGTCCAAGATTCAGAAGATATTATCGGAGAAAAGGGAGCTGCAGATGGAAAGAGAAATACTGCTAGAGGAAAGAAAGAAACTGGAGACTGACAAGGCAGATATTAGAAGGGATATTGAGAGTCTGCACTCACTGAGCAAGAGTTTGAAGGAACGTCGAGAAACATATAACAGGGACAGGATGTTCCTCATTGATCTAGGTGAGAAGTATAAAACATGCAGAAGCTGTGGGAATTCTATTTTTGAGGGATTAGATTCTCTGTTGCTTAAAGACAGTGCTGAAATTGAGCATCCCAGTTTGGCTGTTGAGGGAGATGATCGCGCCTTGGCCACCGATACATCAGGTCCAGATTCAGGGACCCTTGTTAATTCAGGTGGTCGTTTTTCTTTTTCAAGGCTTTTCAAGTTCTCTAGAAAAAAAGGTGAGCAGTCATTAGAACAGCCAGCAGAGAAGAATATACCTTTTGGTGCAAGACTTGAGGAAGCAACACAGAGCGATGGAGATTATGAGCCAACTCCTATCTATGAGATAGCCCATGATTCTTTTGTTGCACAAGAGGATGAGGTCCCTTCTGATGGTGGATCCAGGGAGAATGAAGAGTCTGAAAGGCATGACATAGCTGGTGATGCCCAGATGGAGTCTTCTGTTGGTGTAGCAGATAACAGTATGGATATTCTTGGTACTCACTCGTTTGATGGCGCTAACGACATGGCAGTTGAAGCAACTATTGCCTCTGTTGATCAGAATGGCAAGGACTCTGCAGCTCCTGCTGAAGCAGGTGTAGAGCCTGAAACATCAAAGCAAGGTCAGCGCCAACAAAATCGTAGAGGCAGAGGAAAAGGTGGTGTAAAAAGGACAAGGTCTGTTCGTGCTGTAGTTGAAGATGCTAAAATGATACTTGGTGAGACCTTTGATGAGAAGAATGATGGTCAGGGAGATGCAGTCAAGGTAGGTGCTACGCGAAAGCGGCGGTTTGCTGGGGCTACAATAAGTGAACAAGATGAAGAAGGCAGCGAGGCACATTCAGAAAGTGTTTCACTTGGAGGGCAGCGTCACAAGAGGCGGCAAACTGCTGGGGCAGTGACTGAGGCCCCAGGAGAAAGCCGCTACAATTTGAGACGCAGTAGAGTGTAAATATCTTTATTAGCCCCTAATTCATCATATCTACTTGGTGTTGGTTGACTTTGGTTTTCGTTTTCTGATTGTCTGTCAAACTAATACTTTTTCATTGCATTGTTCCAAAGTGCAAATGCTGCCGCCGCATCAGCCCAAGCTGTCAAAAAGAAATCTGCAAAGTCAGGAAATAAGCATGCAGTAGAAGCTACTGCTGATGACACAGAAGGAACCTCAAAGGTTGACGAGGAACCTGCCCCTGAGAGCAAGAAGGCCTCTGAATCTGCGGACTATGGCACATCCCAGTTGCACGAGTTTTCCCAGGTAATAACCTTTGCTGCTATGCTCTGCTGCTTACATGTACTGCCAATGCTGTAGCTACTCTTTGAATTGTTTTTCAGTATTTGGATAGATTGGTCATTTTGGGCCATGTGCTGTGCTCATAGGGTATGGAGGCCAGAGTCCAGATCTAACTGTAACCATCTTTTTTGTTTTATTAGGCTGAAGTTGATGATGACCATGCCCCTGTAGAGGGCGCTGTTGAGGAAGATGGTGACATCGTGGATGGCCAAGATGCACTGCCTGATGTGCCGATGACACCTTCTGGAAGTGAACTTGAACAGGAAGATGAGGACGATGATGATTCAGAGAGGCGAAACCAATCAATCGGCAAGAAACTATGGTCATTCTTCACTACATGACGGCTGAAGATGCCACCGGATAGGTTGTTTCTAGCTTTTGTGCTTTCGATTCATGATACCCCATTCTTGGAACTAGAGGGCGTGTGCTTTTGGTGATTATGTGCGAATTCCCACTTAATTGTGCTTCTCTCCCATGTAATTGAAATATACTTGTAGTAGACAGCTTGATGGATGGCACTCACAGAAGTAGCTGATGAGATGTACAATGGCGATGATGATATGCCCTGTAACACCTGTAGCTTGGTTTGTAATTGTTGTTCCTTTTGCCCTGGTTCGGGTTACCTCGTTGACCTTACTAGTGTTGTGAAGTTTGTCGTCCGGGGAAATATTTTAGTGCTCAGATGATGGTCTAAATGTTTGTTCTTTTGTTGAAACTTTACCATAATAAATTAGAATGTCAAAAGAGTTTCTGCCAGTTGCAAAGACTCCTCTACATTGGAGGTTATGGTATGGAGAAACTGTAGCGTACTGATAGGACATTGAAAGGCTTTGGTATTCGAGACTTGGGAGTCGGGTCCTGCCGTCCGGCGTGTACTTGTACCCTTTGGTTTGAGATCGGACCTCCCCTCGTAGGAAGTCGACGAGCGACGAGCGAGTTCTTTCTGGGGACTTTCAGGCTACATGGACGCGGCTTAAGGAATACCCATGCAGGTGTTTGCCTTCGTCTGTAAGGCATGGACCGCCTGAGGCGCTACCATCTTTCAATCCTAAATCATTTGTGTGGCTTGAGATCACATGCGAATGCACAATATCTTTGTTTGTAAAATTACGCACTTGTAAAAATATATACGCATCCGGTTTCACGTCTCATTAATAAAGAGTACTACTTGCACTCATCAAACACATCAAAGGCAACACGCCAACAACACGGTGTTCAGGGACACGCCATATCAGCCCCCAAAATATTATTCCAGGCTTCGGCGGTAAGAAGAGTTGGTTGGGATTGAGCAAAAACCCGAGATCGCACCTCTCTGCGTGGCGATGCGTGGAGGAGACATAGCAGCAGCGGAGGCGGGGTCCCCTCGCTCGCCGGACCTCTACGACCTCTCCGACGACACCGACTACGCCGCCGCCGCCGCCGCCGCTTCCGACCACACGGTACTGCTGCCACCCGCGATTAACTCGATGCTACCGCAGTTTATCTCGCTTGCTCCCCTGCGCGATCTAGGGGGCGGCGCGAGCGGATTCATCGTATCTCAGCTTGCTCCCCTGGGTGATTTAGGGGCGGGCACGAGCGGATTCATCGGTTAGGTCACTGGTTCCCGTTTGGGGGTGGGGTGGAGTTGGATTGCTTTACTCTTACGTTGGGGGTGCGCGGAGTACTCTTGTTTGATGCTAATCACAGCTGCAGCTGCTCTCTCTTTTGTATGTAATTGGATTGTAGTGGATAGTACTACTACTTGCACTTAGTGTAGCCTCTGGAATTTTGTTGGTTTTGTTGGGACGTTTGTTGTGGCGAGGTATAGCCTACCTTCAATCGAACTGATACCTGTTTGGTGTTGGAAGGCGATGCGGACTGCTCCGGCGGACAGAGGCTCAGAGGAGACAGCGAGGGTGGACGTGGTGTATGAGAAGGAACGTGTGACCATCCACCCGTCGCAGTATGGCTCCGGTCGTATCAGCGGGAAGCTGCGCCTGTTTCTGCAGCAGGGATCATTGTTCCTGGTAAGTCATTCCGGCTCATCTACCTGAGTCACTAGCGTTCACATACATGCGTGGTTGATTTTTATATCTCCATTCTCACTGAAGAAATTGAACGTTTTGCTAAAAACATAATGATAGCACTAGCAAATGCCCAAGTGGGGTTCATATTGTAGCAGGCATGTTAGTTTCCATATCCTAATTTCAGGCATTTTGGGTTTCTTAGGATGGCGAATAGCATTGAGAAATGAACCATAAGTTGTTTGTCTCTTGTTGTATTTTCGTTATTATGATGTGATAGTGACTTGTCACATGCTACTATTTACGTCTTGTGTTTCTTGTACATTTTCAGTTATATTTGTGATATTTCACTGGTACAGCTTAAATTTTGAGAACCCATAGGGCCTACCGCTATATGGATATAGATTTATGATTAATGCGGTTCCCTTGTTGCTCCCTTTCCATTTTCTTCTTTTGTTGCTGTTTTGATCAATATTTATGACAGAGTTGGGAGCCAAACGAAGGAGCCGACGCTTTGTCAACCAGTTCATTCGGTGTGGAAATAGAAAAATGTATGCCAGCACAGTTTGTTTGTTTGTTACTATCATTAATCATCTGGCATTTGGCGAAAAGGACAAGATGATGCCTTACTCTCTAAACTTCTTGATCCTACGCAGATAGAAATCTGTACACCATCAAGGCCTTGCCTTTAAGTGATGTACGCTTCATCCGTAGGTATACCCCAACATTTGGATTGGACTACATAATAATTGTTCTCTCATCAGGTGAGATGTGCTAGTTCTTCTGTCTAGATAAAAAAATATATCATTCTATGCACATGCTGATAGAAAATTAGAGAGAAAGGGATCATGTTTATTTACTTTTACCTACTAACTTTTGCAGGCCTGGCTTTTCCTCCATTCTATTTCTACAACGGTGGAATTCGTGAATTGTTTGCCACACTGAAACAGCACGTCTTCATTATCAGGTTTTCTTTTCTGTTTTAATGCTTCTATAAATACATAATAATAGTGTCCATTGTTTCATTTATATTGCCCATAAACTATCATTTTGATTTCTCCACATGGAAAATAATGTTGCTTCCATTAAAGTTGCTGAGTTTTCTTGATATGAATCATCCATATAATAAGGTAGATAACTTTACCACGGAAATCTACACAAGTATATATTTCAAACACGTGTCTAGAATCACAGGAAAACTACAAACAAAATTAGTGAAAATCGTTGAATTAGCAACCTATGTATAGAGTCGCGTGCGCGTCCCCTGAATGTATGATTCAAATGTTTTCTCTTGTATTTCAAGGTCGGATGATGATCCTAATGTTTTTCTCGTCAACGACTTTCAAGATCCCCTTCAGGTGTGTTATCGTATTTAGTTCTTTCTAGCCAAATAAACCACTTTCAAGTCTCAACTCATCATTGAACTTAATTCTTATCAACTGGAAGAGTTTGTAAGTATACCTGCCACATTGTTGTATAGTAGTAAATCTTTTCTTGGTTAAGTTTGAACTTCAGTGTGAAGTAACTTGGTCTGTTTGTTTTCTGAAAAGTTCTCTTTCTTGACACAAATGTTTCCCAGTTTGAAGACTGATTCACCTTACTTGGTCACATTGCAGAAAAGCTTGTCATCCTTGGAGCTTCCAGGAGTAGCCTCTGTAGCAAATGCCATGTCAAGACAAAATTCACTCAGTTTTACTGGTTCAAATGATGAGTCCAGACATGGGGCAACTTCTAGCATGTCTCAATATAGCTCAAAGCAAAAGCACAAATCAAATGACCCAGGTCGTGATCTTTCAATTCAAGTCTTGGAGAAATTCTCATTGGTTACTAAATTTGCACGAGATACTACATCAAGCCTCTTTCGAGATAATAGTGGTGCTCATGCTTATGGACGGCAACAGCATGAATACATTTTGGACAATAAAGCAACTGATAAACATAAAAATCAGTATATAACACCAGAAAAGGCTTCTACACCCTCGGCAACAATCGAGGTAATGCATCTTGCATTTAAGTTGGTATGATGTCGTTAAATTATGACTGGAAGGCATTATTTACTGCATACTAAATCAGTACCCAATCTTCAAATCTGTTGTGCATTTGTGCATTTAATTTGGCACAATTACATTGCCAGTCAGGATCAGCAGACCATCTGATATTTCTAGTTCACATGACCACCATGGTTTGATCTGGAAACCGGACCTAACATCAGTAAATTAGATAATTTTCCCGAGTCATATTCGCTAACTGGGGATAGTTGTCACCTAGCCACATAGGATGCAGTTCTCACCTTCTGCATATTAATGCTTCTGTGAAAAGCTGGAAATATTTCAGGGGTCAAGTTTTTAGCATCTAGAACATTTGCTCACAGTTTAGTTGCAAACTATGAGTTCAAAAATCTTTTAAATGAAAACTATTACTAATTTGGCTTTGTGTTCTGACCTTTGATTCCCGTTGAAAGCTGATTAGCCTTTCATGATTGCAAAATGCATATTCATCAATGTCTAACATCAGCTTATCCACTCTTTTGGCAGTCAGATCCATTACCTCTGGTGTGGGGAAAACAAAGAGATCGCCCATTAAGTGTCGAAGAGGTAAAACTCCTTGATTTCTGATATCTTCGCATTCTTCATTTCAACATATTTATGTTTCTTTATTTAAATATGTTTCTTTAAATTGAATTCATTCATGACATTAGAAGTCCATGCTACAGCAATTCAAAATTTTCATTTTTAATACATTTTTATGGGAGTTACAAAAGATACCCTGTTTCAATGAAGTTACAGAAATAACATGTCGCCAAATGGGGAAAAAACCAATTTTGTAAAAAATAGTCGTTTTCTTGGAGAACGAGTCTAGAAAATGGCTGCCCAACGAATGTTTTTCTTTTAAAAAATCTGCTGTCCAGGAAATGATTTCCTGGAAACGGTGGCCAAATGAAAAAAAATCTTCATTGCCATGGTAGCCACTGCCCTGCCTCCCCTGGCACCAGTCCTTTTCAGCAGTCTGATGGGCGTGCCGCCGTGCCGTCCACAACACCCCAATGCCTTCAACGCCAACTGCCCCCACCGCCCCCTGCCTCCTCAGGTGACAGACCTTTCCAGCAGCTCATTGGCAGCAGGGCAGCGCCGTGCCGCGCCAGCCGTGATGCAGGATGCATGGCTACACCACACCAGCACCTGCCCCCAGCAGCACCCGCACAGCGATCATGCTATGCTGCAGCTGCAGCTCACTATGACGCCGCCTGGTCCTGCACGACCCTTATCTGTTGGAATTCAGCCTCCCACGAACAATTTCCGTAAATCATACTGCGGCACTATGAAATTCCAAAGTCGTTCCCCAGTAAAACAAGTTCTGTGAACATGTCGATTTTCTGTTGGATACCTTGATCTTGTTTTATGGTAGTGCGATTACTATCTAATTTCATTCAACGGCGAGATTTCAGCTTCGTTTTACCAACATCCAATGTCATATTATTGTTTTTGTAATTCTGCTTATACATGGTATATTTTCTTGATTTCCATTAAAAATGTATCAAAAAAATGAAAAATCCATTAGTTATTCTGTGACCATAGCAATATGAATTATTAGTGTATTTCTAGATCCATAACTAAGTCCATGTGATGCATAAGTTGTGAGTTGTGATTATACATTGAGATGAGTCCAAGATGAGGTTTCTGGTATATGTATTAGTATAAAGTACAATGATCATTAGGAAAACTACGTTTGAGGCATACTTGATATGCATGTCCCCAGGTTCACCTCTTAGTCAGAAACTAGGTGTATACAATTTTATTTTTAACTTATGTCTTACATTCCAAGTAAACCTTTAGGACAGTGATATTCTAACGGAACTGTTGTCCAGTAATTTTCAAAACATGCTTTTACTGGCGCAAGAACTAAATTCTTGGATTAAGTTTGGTTTGAATAACACAATTTTTTGAAGATATAGATAGGTAAGTACATGGACCTAAAGTTTGTCTGTAATATTCAGGCCATATGACTTGACCCTGTAAACTTTGTTAAAGCATCTAGCAATATCTCTTTTGTCAGTATCTGTTTTCCTCTTTGAAATCTTCTGATGTTTGCCTGAAAAATCTTTGGACAGTGGACAGCTTTCTTAGATCCTGAAGGTAGAGTTATGGATTCAAAGGCACTGAGGAAAAAGGTTTTCTATGGGGGAGTTGATCATGCTTTGAGAAAAGAGGTCTATACTTAACACTTCATCTGACGGTTTGTAACTAGTGACACCTGTTTTTCTATAGAATATATTCTGATATTAGACATATAGGTCTGGAAATTCTTGTTGGGGTATCATGGATATGATTCAACATATGCTGAGAGGGACTACCTTGCTGCCATGAAACGAGCAGAATATGAGGCCATAAAATCTCAATGGAAGGTTAGTGAGTGTTCATAAGTCATGCTGGTATAACATGTTCCCTTCCACAGTATGTTGACATTACATTATTTAGTATTTGAACTCTGGACGTATTTTAAGAATCTGAAATTTATCATGTGGTGCTGTTTCGGGAGCCTGGGCATCTGTTCCCTCCTTTTTTTGAGGAAAGCATCCGTTCCCTTCTTGTTTGGGTCCTTCGATCAAGTAGGGGTTTCTGGATATATCATATCTATGAAGTAGAGCTTGAGTTCGTTTTTGGGCAGCTTATAGGGATCTGTTGGATGCATTTTTTTAGCTCCTCTATATATGTTGGAACAATGCTTTTACATTTTGGGACATACATTACACTTCATTTACTCGAGTATATGCATGATTCTCATTGATACCATTCTGCAGAGTATCTCAGCCAGCCAAGCTAAAAGATTCACCAAGTTTAGGGAAAGAAAAGGCCTAATTGACAAAGATGTGGTATAAATAATCTCTCTTTTCTATTTGCCACTCTGCACTATACTGTTGTAGCTTAACTGACTCTTTGATATTTTCTCTATCAAGGTGAGAACAGATAGGTCCATTCCCTATTATGAAGGAGATGACAATCAGAATGTTGTAGTTCTACGTGATATTCTATTAACATATTCCTTCTACAATTTCGACCTTGGTTATTGCCAAGTAAGTTTTTGTCTTGCACAACATCCATGTAAAATGATTTAAGCCTCCTGTCATTTCAGTGGAAACACAGAGTGGCTTCGACTCCCTCAATTCTCTTTTATAAGGCGCAGTTTGACATGACACAGTTTTCCCAAATTACACTTTGACCATTTATTTATTTATATTATATTGCTTATTATACTTATGAACTTATGATAATCGGATAGTTCATTTTGTTGCAAATCTAACTGTATCCAGTTTGTATTATAACTAGGTGGATTCCCTGCCCGTTGCCGCGGGAATTTAAGTTTAGTTTTGGTGATCATTTGATGAATGAAAGAGAGATAAAAATATGAGTTATTTCTTAAAAATTGCAAACATAAAATTGCTAATGAGTTGGAATAAGTACTTATACAAAGAGATGGATAAGCAATTATAAGTGGATGTTAGTGGATGATGTGGCATAATGCTAGTTAGTGGATGTTAGATCATAATCACAAATGCTAGTTGACCATTAATGCATCTGACTGATGATGTGGATAGCTTGCATGTTGAGAGAATTAGCTAGTGGGGTTTTTCTTTATAGGAGATATAGATGATAATTAAAAAAATGTTAGCTAAATTATTGGTCATTAAAGTTTGAATGGAGGGAGTACTAGTTATGCTAAGACACATCTTGGGCTGTTGATGCTTCTTCTTTTTTCCCGGAATGCAGTAGAGTTGTGCATCATTACATTACGAGACACACTCATGTCATGCAATAGATGCTTAATTCTCACTCTCTTTTTAGACAATGACATCATACATATACACACAAGTTTAAGACCCTTACCACTGTTGCTGCTAATTTGTTTACTGTCAGGCGTGCTAACAGGAAGGAATTTTCCAGGGCATTTACCTTATTTCTGTTATACTGAGTTACTGACTTCTTCAATAGCTTTGTCGATATTTTTTTTTTGTTCTTTTATCGAACCTAGTAAACATTGATGTATTTTTCTCATAATTTACATGGTATACAGAGCTTATTGTTTGTGGTTCAAATGCTCAGCTTGAAATTTGGAGTCCATGTTATTTTTTGGTTGTTGTCTTCCTCTTACCATACTACAATGTTGATGTATTCCAGGGAATGAGTGACTTTTTGGCTCCCATACTTTATGTCATGGAGGATGAGTCCGAAACATTTTGGTGCTTTGCTTCCCTGATGGAACGTCTGGGTGCCAATTTTAATCGTGACCAGAATGGCATGCATGCTCAACTACTTGCATTATCCAAGGTATATAACAAATTCATCTGCCAAATGCTGAGTGAGCAGCATCAATTTGTTTCTTTTCCATTCTCTGATGTTGCGTGACAGATTCAAAGGTTATAACGTCACGTCATGGATTAGGGAGACATGAAGAATGTGGGTGGGGGGGGTCGAGGGTGCGTGACTGAATGGATGCCACCTGCACACTTGAGATTGGGCACGCCGAGGATGGCATTGCCTAATGTCAAGAAGGCCTCGAGAGTCTCTCGTGCTAATTATTGCATGCCTTTGATTGTTTCATCTCATGGTTAAACAAGCTGGCTAAGCTTATATCTGATCCTAACCCTAATGGGCCTCTCAGACCACCGATCTTGACCCATAGGGCCTAGCTAACTGGCCATGCCGCATGTCATAACCGTGGCTTGACGACTCATCTCAACTTGTCACAAACCTATATCATGTAAAGACAAGCCTTTTACATCTCTGCTTATTGTCTTATTTGCTACTAAAAAAATATAATGAGGAACTATCTTTATTTGTTGTGCCATCTGGCCTTCCTGACTGTCAGATGGCTGCGAATAGTACATTCAGTCCTAGATTTGTAGTTGTGGCTTGTGGGCCAGTGTGGCGTGATATCACGGTCATTGCCCTTCAGTAGTACCACACAGGAGATCACATGTTCCTCCACGCACATAGGGCATATGGATTCTGAGCTAGGGATATACTCCGCACCTTCATGCAGATCCAAGTGATGAAATTTTAGCTGTCCTATCCGCTGAACTCCGCCACTTCTTGTGAGGTCGCCGGGACGGTCCTGGCCCTGGCCATGCGGCCCGTGGAACTCTGCCTGGCTCTGTGACCTCGATTCTATGGACTCTGGCCACATGGGGCATGCAAGCTCGCGAGGAGGAGGAAGAAGTTGAAAGTTGAGCGAAAGCGAGAAGATGGAGCGGAATCAGATAACGCCGGGGTGGGAGCAGGATCGAGTTTGTATTGGCCGGTAACCGTTTACTCGGTGATCGGTTACGAACAGAGCGAACCAAACACAAAGCATCACTATCTGTTGATGCCGTGAATCGATGACGGCCTAAAATAGCCGAACCAAACAGCATCATAGATTATGTCTATACTGTTATGTAATTATGTGCATCCATCTGTTCCTTCTCCGGAATCGAGCCTTCATATCATGGAAATATCATTGTACAGCTGGCTACGAAATTTATTTTAAAATGCCAAAGATCTTGAACCTTTCGCATGCGCTGGCGTTCGAAAATTTCAATGGTTTGACACCTTCAGTATTTATCGTACCATTGTTACTTTGATTAACGCCTATATCAGCTTAATGGGCTTTTTTTTTTCTTTTGTGCCTCAGCTTGTGGAGCTTCTTGATCCTCCATTGCATAACTATTTTAGGCAGAATGACTGCTTGAACTACTTCTTCTGTTTCCGCTGGGTTCTTATACAGTTCAAAAGGTAATATTTTCTTCTCTTTTTAAGTTACAAGTGTTTTGTGTGACATATCAGTTTGTATTCCACCCTTGAACCATACAACTTCCTTGAAATGTATCCTG
>JAKNSH010337173.1:0-10230 GCA_027790015.1 Cymbopogon flexuosus
GTGTTAAAATTATATAGAAGGATAAAACAAAAATAGGTAACTATTATCTTGGACCTTATTTACCATAAATGTTTCTTAGCTTTTTCAAAGTATATTTTATAGTTTTTTTTCTCCCGTTGCAACGCACGGGCATATTTGCTAGTAACAAATAATAAAGGGAAGCTTTATTATATAACTCTTGGAAGACCGAGCCAAGCAGAATTATCTGCAATGTAATGCCATTTTTCCCAACCATTATTCTAACATATCATTAACAGTTTCCAACAAAACAGATCGGTCGGGTCGAATAGCAGACCAACAGAATGGCGGCACTAAATTGAAAGCTACTACCTCTCTACTAGTTGTGTGAAGTTCAGGTACCACCATTCATGTGATATTTCGGAGGCGCCAATGTTACTGTAATAGATTAAGGGTTTGCGCCATTGTTACTGTAACAGGAGCAAGGGTTTGCACCAAAGTCGGCAATCTAATCTGAGTACTTCATGTCAGACACCCTGAAGCCAGGCATCTCAAACGAAGTGGCGAACTTCTCAACCTCTGCCCTCAGGTTTTCTATGTCCTTGTTTCCCACCAAGCCCTTTTTGAAATCCTTGAGAATCTTGCCATGCTCCTCCTGGATGCTCAAGCAGATGGTAACAGCTTGGTGAAGGTACTCGGCAATCTGCACAAAGTCCTTCTCAACTAAACCCCTTGAGGTCATAGCAGGTGTACCTGGGAATAGTTTTGAGAAATGATGTAAAGTTGTTGGTCTGCTGTTGGAACATCAATAGAATAGTGCAAAGTCCAGGGATTAGTAGCAAAAGTTTTCCTCATACTAAATTATCATGATCCTGACATGGAAAATATATACTCCCTAATAATAGTACCCCAAATCAACTTTACAAAATCGGTACAATTTACAGTGGTGCATTCGTCCTAGTGGTCACATGATGCTTGAGCAGTGACAAAACCTTAAACTTTCTCAGGATGAAAAGAGAATTGGGCCTTCCATGACCGCTGCTATTATTGCCCTTCATGGTTAAATAGACCAAAACCACAGATAGTTTTACTTCAAGTCATGACAAGTTCTAGAGGTTTTATTAAGATTTAAAGTGTTATGTGCTTAAACTGGAAGATTAATCAGTCCATTAGAAAAAAAAGCAAGCAATTAAATTATTGTATGTAGACCAAGAGAATCTAAAATCACTCATTTTTTAGACTTAAAAGAGGTCCATAATAACAGGAATCATCACTGAAGGGAAGCAGATGCAGGTACTCTACAAGATTTTATATAACATATACAACACTATTTTATTTGTTGGCTGGTACTCCAGAATACCACAGTATATGACAAGTAAAACAATATTAAATTAAATTAATTTGATTAAATTAGTTGACCCATAACCTCTTTCATTCTCTGTGACCCCTAACAATGATCCCTACTCATGCATTAAACATCACACGTTAAATCTGTTGGTAAGAGATAGATACTGACCAATGCGAACACCGCCAGGTGTCATTGCACTGCTGTCACCAAAGACAGCATTTTTGTTCAGTGTAATGTTGCATAGGTCACATAGCAACTCAACTTTATTACCTGCAATTTCAATAAACCAATTTTAGAGCAAGTTTGTACAGCCTGCTAAGGGAAAGCCAAAACATGCCATCAAATCCTGCTATGCTCTTCGCCAAAAAAAAGGAAGAAACCTGCTATGCATACCAGTCAAGCCAAGAGGACGGAGGTCCCAGAGAACAAGGTGGTTCTCTGTTCCATCAGTAACCAACTTGTAGCCCTTGCTCATCAAATGGTTACCAAGGGCAACTGTGTTTGCCTTGACCTGCTGGATATAGGCCTTGAATCCAGGTGACATGGCCTGTTTAAAGGCTACAGCTAGAGCAGCAATCTGGTGATTGTGAGGGCCCCCCTGGAGTGACGGGAACACCGCAAAGTTGATCTTGTCCTCATAATCATACAGAGCACCCTCAGGCTGGCCCTTTTTCGGAGGCTTTGGGCCCTTCCTGTAGAAAATCATACCAGACCTTGGTCCTCGAAGACTCTTGTGGGTGGTAGTGGTAACCACATCGGCGTACTCAAAAGGATTCAAAGCCTCCTGTAGAAGAGTGATGGAATTAACATGAATGGTAAAGTAAAAGAAGATTCAGAATACGGGAGTTCTGCAGGAACTGTGGATTACAAAGTTTAATTTGAAAATTTCAAATTTCTGAATCCATAACTACCGTGGCCAAATAATAGCCTCATGTCATCACTTTGTTTAGATGCATGCATTTGGTGCTCTATTCATGTGTTCATAAGATGATCATTAACTATTGATGTGAGACACTCCACAAATTACTCTACATCAATGCCTGCGGGAGATGCCAACTAAACCTAATATCAGATTTCTTCGCCTTTCTTTTATGGAGGTATGTTTGCGCCATAGGGAAAACTGTCCTCATTTTTTTCTTTCCCCCCTTTTGCTCCAAAACTCTTATTTGTGTGCGAAATCTATATAGCTAAAGGAGTGACCAGCCGATGGCACAATCAGGATGATCCCTGTCCTTACTTGGGGAAATAGTGCTTATACACAGAAAATATGCAACTCTTGTATCAACTACCCAGGTCAATCACAATTCACAATATAATGAATTAATGAAAGACGTTTATATCCAGAATAAACAATTGGCAACTGGAACCCATGTAGATTATAAGTTAAATTACGCTGGAACAAGGACACAATTTGTTACCTGCGCAGCAACGAGGCCACTGATATGAGCCATGTCGCAGAGCAACATGGCGCCGCACTTGTCCGCGATGGCCCTGAGCCTCGCATAATCCCACTCCCGAGGGTACGCACTACCGCCACAGATAATAAGCTTGGGGCGGAAATCCATGGCCTTCTCCTCCAGCCTGTCGTAGTCGACATACCCAGTCTCGGAGCTCACCTTATACGGCAGGCTCTGAAAATAGATAGACGTCGCGGAGATCTTCTTGCCGCCGGCCGTGTAGTACCCGTGGGTGAGGTGGCCGCCGGACGGGAGGTCGAGACCCATGAGCCTGTCGTGGGGCTGGAGCAGCCCGGTGTACGCCGCGAAGTTAGCGGGGGACCCCGAGTAAGGCTGCACGTTGACGCCCCACCGCTCCGGGTCCAGGTGGAAGGCCGCGAGTGCGCGGGCACGGCAGAGCTCCTCCACCTCGTCGATGACCTCGTTCCCGCCGTAGTACCGCGCCCCCGGCATGCCCTCCGAGTACTTGTTGGTCAGCGGGGAACCCAGCGCCTCCATGACGGCGAGAGAGGTGAAGTTCTCGGACGCGATGAGCTCGATCCCCGACCGCTGCCGCCGCTTCTCCCGCTCGATTAGGTCGTACACCTCCGGGTCCACCTCGGCTAGCGGCTTTAGACCCCAGTCGGCTACGGAGTCCATGGCTGCCGCGGCTGTGGGTGCGGGGGACGCGGTGGTAGTGGAGACCGCAGCGGCGGGGGAGAGGAGCCCGGGCCGGGTGGTGGTGGTGCGGAGGAGCCGGGCGTGGAGAAGGGAGTGAGAGGGCTTAGCGTAGGCATGCTTGAAGAGCGCCCGGGAGACGGTGGCGGCGGGGGTGGCGAGGTGGGGCGAGGCCATTGCTGCGGCGGCGGCACGCACGCGAGGTGTTCGGTGGATTGCTCGCCACTGATGGCGGCGCGCTACGGAGCGGGAGGTGAAGGTGACGGCTGTGGGAAACTGGGCTGGGTTGGGCTGGGCTGGGCCGCGGCCAGGAGGGGGCGACCCGCATTTTAAGGGCGGCCAGGATGTCGTGGTCACTCGGGCGCCGCTAGCTTTTCGGCGTTCGGCCGGGCGAATAATAACTGCTTTATCTTTACCTTCATAATTCATATATAAAAATATTTATAGAACTATTTGTCCGTACTTCCTCTTTTCCAAAAACAAATGTCTTTTTTTTTACTTTCTGAGAAATAAATTTAACTAAATATATATTATAAATATTAATATTTATGTTACATAATTGATATATTTGGGGAAAAAATTAACTAATTTTTTTAATAAATTTATTTGGAGATACAAATGTTGCAAGTATTTCTTACGAATTGAGTCAAACTTGTGCCAAAAAATACAAAACGACACTTAATTTGGACGGATGGAGTATACTGTAACATAGACACTACAACTTGTGCGATTATCATGGCCATTTGAAGCTTAATTTTATTTTCGATAACCAAACATCTATTCACATACATTTTTAAAATCAAATGTACTATTGTTAAACGTGCTAATACCTAAATTTATATAGGACTGAAAGAAAAAGAAAATTGTGTTTATCTAGAGCTGAACCAGGTGGCATGTCTCAGTGGTAGCGACGTAGAGGAAACGAGGAACCATAGCTTTTTCTTATCTCGAACCTATTCCTGTCTTTGCGAGCTTCAATTCCTCGTGAGCATTTTGCGACTTGACTGATGATGCGGGTCCTACCATTCGAAGTATCACCACCCGTCCTCTAGATTACTAACTAGGACTCTACTTAGGTTAAAACAAATACAGTAGGACTCTACTTAGATTTATAGGACTAATAACAACAAGTGATTAATTTTTAGATTAGATTGTCATAAATATCTAAATAGACTGATTGTAAATATAAGTTTTTTTTAAAAAAAATTGAGTGATTTCTCATTGCTCAACTGCCAATATATCAATCCCAACTAGGAGGGCACTAGATATAATTTTTCCCCTCATTGCAAAGGGGCCCAAGCCTAGTCAACTCATGAGCAACAACATTGCTCGTTCTTCTCCTCAACATACACTCACAAGACAGTAGGAAGATAGTAGGTTCAGTCCCACCAGAGACGACTTAATTTCGGCTAGTAGGTGACCAATATCTGAGTCTAGGAGATTTTTAGTCTTGATGCCTTGCACTGATAGAAGTACTATGTCCATTTAAATATACTCTAGTTGAAAACCATATCTTGCCAAGCACAGATCGGGTTTTTAAAACGGAATTAGAGATTGGGTTTTGGCAGTATGTGCGACAAGGTGTTGCCCTTGCGAACATACTCCATCTCCACCTGTCTCGAAACAAGTGCTCATTACTTGCTTTGAGGGGGTGAAACCGTCTTAAACTAAATAGATACACAAAGTAATAATTCTTATGATATCAAACTACAAAAAACATTAGATTAATAATTTCATATATTTTCATAATAAATAAATATATGTTCATAATATTTTTTTTATAATTGAGATGCTAAAGTGAGACAAAGTTGTTTTGGAAAGGTAAGAGCTGGCTACTAGGCCGCTCGGGGCCTGCACCGGAGAAGCGAGAGCTGAAGAGCTGGTTGGGCTGGCTCGGAAAATCTTCGCTTCCGACTGGTGGGAAGCCAGCTGCACATTGACCTTTCTTCCCCTACTGCTGTTGCGGCGGCCCAAAGAGAATTTGGCCCATGCGCGGGTGCAAGCAAACTAGCACTCGGTCCAACACTTTTCTTTTCGTCACTAGCTCCGTTGCCTTCCGTAAAGAACAAACAAAACTAGACGCAACAATGCTTTAACGGAGGTTTTTTTTCTTTCTAAATATTCATTTTTCATTTTCTCCAGTTATTTTCATTCTTGCTTTTATATTCTTGATTGTTATTTTATTTTCTTTCATGGAGATTTTTTTGTTTCCTTTTTCAAAAAATGTCCCCTTTCTTCTTTTCTTTCATCGATTTATTTACCTTTTATATTTTTTTATTTTCATGGAAATTTTCCGTTCTTATTATTTTCCTTATTATTTTACTATCTTTATTAAATGTATTTCTTCTTTTTCATTTTTTAGCATTTATACATCTTAAATTATTTTTTGCTAGAATTAATAATTTTGATTATTTATTTTATATTTTTATGTTTATTTTTCTATTATAATATTTTGTTTTGTTTTTCTATTTACAACTGCACATTGGGCTCATGTAGTATATATGTAATGTTCTATGATGTATTTTTTATGTTAGTGAGTAGAACATTTTATGATGTTCAGTAAGCATATATTGATGTTCTATTTTTTGTGATATTCAGTATAATTTTTCTTCTTTTTATTTGACTCTTATTCAGTATTACATTATTTTTATTATTTTGTTTGACATTTTCATGATATTTATGGTGTTCATATAGTATACATATGATGTTCATGCAATGTTAATGTGATGTTCTGCGATATATTTTGTAATCTTATGTAGCATATTTTTCCTTCTTATTTGTCTCTAGTCAATTATTTGACTAACTTCATTATTTTATTTTACATTTTTTATGATATTTGTGATGTTCACGTGGTATAAATATGATGTTCTATCATATATTTGGTGATGTTCGTGCAATGTGAATGTGATGTTCTAGGGTATATCTTGCGATTTACTAGGATATATTTTTTGATATTCACTAGCATCTTTTCTTTTACTATTTACATTTATTCTTAATTTCTTTTGTTCCTTTTAAATTTTTTGTCTACGATCACGTGACTTTTATAGCCTTTTATTATTATCCTTATTACTAATTGTTTCCATCCATGAGAGGTGCCATGACGTGCAACCTTATAACATGTTTAATATTTCTTATTATGTACCAGCAGCTTGCATAGCGTAGTTTTTCCGGTCTACTAATTCAAGAGGTCTTGTGTTCGACCCCTACTTAAATATAATAGTTTTTCCTCCTATTTTTTCCCACTTAGCCAAAATAAAGCTTATTCATGTGGGCTTGAGAGCTTTAAAGGCCCAAAACGAAACGCAGAGACGTGGAAGGCCCTAAAAACCAGCCTAGAACTGCTGTGGGCTACTAATTCAAGAGGTCTTGTGTTCGACCCCTACTTAAATATAATAGTTTTTCCTCCTATTTTTTTCCCACTTAGCCAAAATAAAGCTTATTCCTGTGGGCTTGAGAGCTTTAAAGGCCCAAAACGAAACACAGAGGCGTGGAAGGCCCTAAAAACCAGCCTAGAACTGTTGTGGGCTGCAAAAACAGCCCAATCGCTGTGCATACGGCCCAATTACAGCGAGATGGAACAATAAAATCGTGGAACGAGGGGGTGGTCGGCGCTAGGCTGGGCGTCACCCTGGTCGGACGCTAGCACTACCCGGCTAGCTCTAGCAACTTTTTTTTTTTTTGGCTGCTGCGCGCCGGCGGGAGAGGAGAGGAGAGGTGGGCTGCGGCCTGTGCGGGAGAATGGAGAAGGCCGGGCTTCTTCCTCCCACGGGCCAGAAAGAGATTGAGAGCTTAGCGGCGGGGAGAAAGGTTTAAAGGAAATTCCTTTTCTTTTCTTTTCTTTTTATATTACTATATGTAAAACTAAGACAAAACAGATTCAAATTCAAAGCAAATTTAATTTTCAAATCAAACCCAGCATACAAAAATACATATGCATGGACCATGTTACTTCTCCGAAGATATGCATGCACTACGGAAATGTTAGGAGGAGCATCTCATTGTGCAAAATAACAAAAAAAAAAAGAAAAAAAAATGAAAACACGCTTGGCACATGTTGAGCAACTCTAGCAGTTTGCCAAATGAGGTTGCTATTCTTAAATATTTGGCAAAACAAATTTTTTTTTGTCTTCAAGAGTTTGCCAAATGAGGCTGCTATTTTCAGAATTTGCTACCCCCCCCCCTCCGCGTGCGCATCTTTACGCGCGTGCATCCAACTCCGCATCCAAGTCCTGGCGTAGCCGCATGCCTTCCCGCGGGGTCAAGCAAAATTTTGCATGCCTTCCGTGCGCGCGAGAGGAGAGTAGCACGTGATTGTGTTGGGGTCTGTATTTTGTGGGCCTATTTGTCTAATTTTAGCAAGTCAAATTAGCAAACTATTGGAGTGAGTCCATTTTTTCAGTTGCCATATATTTTAATAAGTTACCAAATCACGATACTTGCCAAGTGAATTTTGGCAAACTATTGGAGAGTAAGGATACACCACCGCCCGGGTCTGACGGTGAGGTGCCACAGACTGTCAGAGGGCAACACTTACAAAAATCACTGGCAAAATAACAATTTATTCAACAAGGGAGTTTTGTTTACTAAACCTTCTCTAACTGAAGTCGACAATTTCATTTCAAGTATATGCATTGGAAAGCAATAATTTTTTATAGCCACATGTGTGCCGCGCTTGTGTGTCTGTCCTTTCACTATAACTGGTGTCCCATTGACAAAAAGGAAAAGGATGGCGTTACCTAAACAAATCTTTTTCATTCCTGAATAAACTACCGTCACGATCTCAAATTACACACGAAACACATGACTTTCACCATTTCAGTACTCACACATCCCATCCCATTCTTCACGAAGTCAATGGAAATCTCACACGCATAAAGATCAAGGTCCCGGAGAAGCACCCATGCATCAGCTAGCAGAGATCATACAGCAGCAATGGAGATCTTACAGCAAACCTTGCTCGTAGCATGTCTTCTCCTACTCTTCGTATGGCTGCTGCTCCGCCGGGCTTCACCTCGCAACCGTTCCACCAATGGCCAAGGCCGCCGGCGCATCCCAAGTCCACCAGCGCTCCCCGTGTTAGGACACCTCCACCTGCTCAAGAAACCATTGCACCGTTCCCTCGCCGCGCTGGCGAGCCGCTACGGCGACGGCTCCGGCCTCCTCCACCTCCGGTTCGGCGCGAAGCGCGTGCTCCTCGTCACCTCCCCGGCCGTCGCCAACGAGTGCTTCACCGTGCACGACGTCGCGCTCGCGGACCGCCCCGTGCGGCTCGCGTCGCGGCGGGCGCTGACGCACGACTGCCCCGCCATCGCCATGTGCAACTACGGCCCGCTGTGGCGCCAGCTCCGGCGCCTCGCCACGGTCCACGCGCTCTGCGCGCACCGCCTCGCCGCCACGGACGGCGTCCGCGACGCCGTGGCGCGCGCCTTGGCGGCCGAGCTCTACTCCCGGCGCGCTGGCGCCGGGCCCGGGACCGTCACAGTGAAGTCGGCGGCGTATGAGTTCGCGGCGAACGTGATCATGGCCATGGTGGCCGGGACGCGCATGTCCGGGGACCAGATGCGACGGTTCAGGGAGATGACGGAGGCCGGGTTCGCGGCTGCCGGCGCGGCGAACCGGCACGACTCGCTGCCCATTCTCCGGCTGCTGGACTTCGGGAGGACGAGAAGGAGGCTCGCCGGCATCGCCGAGGCACGGCAACAGTTTGGCCAGAGCATCCTCGATGACTACAGGCAGCGTCACCGCCGCCACCCTGGCGACGGCGGCGGTTCAGACGACGATGAGGACAGGGAGATTGGGAGGACGGTGCTCGAGGACCTGCTCCGGCAGCAGCAGGAGGAGGAGCAGTCGCCGGAGCAACTCGACGACGTGGTCATTCGCTCTGTGTGCATGGTGAGTCAACTCGCTGGCCATTAGATAGAAACTACTTAATCCTGACAGGTTATTGGCTTGTGCCAAATAATTCAGTGACGCATTTGCTGGTATGTTCTGCTAAGTTCTAAATCGATCCACTTTCGTGATGCTAGTGGAGTACTTTACAAACTTTTGACATTTTCACAGTTCATATTTCGCACTAGCGTAAAAAAACAAGTCCATCAATCCACAGTCCTCCATGCATGAGCTGCTAGTAATTTGACAGAAGTGTAAGAAATTAATGAATAATTTAGGGTCCACATCTAATAATTATAATTGCTTAACATTGAGGTTGTAATTGACTTTAGTTGTCATTTACTCCAGAGATTGTTCAATCCTTATTTATAGTTTTTCTCTTTTGCATCACACCTCCATTTGTGTTTTGTTTTTCTCATGTGTTCATATTCTAACCCAATACTCTTATTGATAATATCTTTTCTTTATCACATTGTGATAGAATTTGGTTAATATAATAATTACTTTAGGTACCATTTCAACCTCGTCCATATTTTTCCCCTCTTTGCCTCACACCTCCATTTGTATTCGGTTCACTTCATATATTAGTTCGCATACATATGAATCAAAATACTAATATCAATTTATTTACATACATATATGCATGTTCTGGATAGTGGCACACATCGTGCATGTATATACCTTGGATTAGTATTTCTATATCAACAATAGTACTATAAATAAATGAGTAATTTAGAAGCATATATAAAGCAACATAGGTCACTATCTTGTGTTATTTTGGTAACTTAGACATAGATGGTAATTTGAGGGGCACTTATATATTATTTTATCAGTGCTTTTGCAGTGCACATGAGTTTAACATGCATTCTGAGAAGGGCATTCTGCGTGTTAACTGGTTGCTCCCATGCCCTCGTGACTGTT
>JAKNSH010337362.1:0-17867 GCA_027790015.1 Cymbopogon flexuosus
TTTGAGTTACACATTTACCACATTTGCGGATTTGGCGAGCCACGGCGGCATGACACGCTGGCCCGAGTAGGTAAAAAGACCACGCTGCCCCTGCCTCTTTCTTGACTTGGGCGCGCGGCGCGTCCAGTCGAGCCCCAGTCGAGCCCATCCTCGCTCATTCTTTCTTCCCCACAGGCCCTTCCCCCCGCTGCCGCCCCGCTGCTCGCTGCTGGGCGCCGCCGGGTCCACCGCCGCCCGCCCCCCTGCACTGGCTTCGCTGCAGCTCGGCCCTTCGGTGACCACATCCGAAGGCGACGGACCCCAGGTATGTGTTTAATCTCCCGATTTGGACCCATTCTCTTGGTTAGGGTTAGGATTACGGCTGAAGCTGATGAAGGACTGTTCCCTTCATCCGTCCTCCCTTGATTGCTTTGCAGGCCGGTGATGTAGTGGGAGAGGCGGTTTCAGTGACAATGGATAGCAGTGTTTGCCCTCTTTGGTGAGTGCTTACTCAACCTAACTGTAGGTTAAATAGGATGAATTGGGTACCGTCTAATTTCCCGTTTGCTTTCATTGTTTACCATTATGCCAGGATCGATCCTGGTAGTGCGTTTAGACTAGTTGTTAAGGTTGATAAATACGTGGCTGAGGCAGATGAGTATGGGCTTATTCCAATGGTGGAGCAGCAACATGAACTGTGGCTGGATACAAAAAATCAGTACTCTATTGATCGTTTCCATGATGATTTGAAAACTAAGATATTCTGGGGGCCAGCTCAAACAATTTCAGCTTGGGTTCTTGATGCTAATGGGTCTAAGTGGAAGATCAGGAGGGATGAACACTTCCAGAAGATGATTAAGGACAGATGGGCTCTGAGGTGTGTTGTTCTGTTTGTATATGTTGTTAGGAAGGATGCAGGTTCTGGGCATGTCAGTTCTGCTGCTTCCAATGTTAGATCTGTATCTGGTGTCACCAGTGGGCCAAATGAGGGAGCTGGCCCAAGTGCTATGCATGATGATGCTGAAGGTTTTGGTGATACATGCAGTTCTCCAGCACCAGCACCAGTACCAACAGCAGCTCCAACACCTCAGGTGCATGTACCAGTGGATTGGGGTACTCTAATTATAGCAGGCAATGATGATGATGATGGCTTACCAAAAGAGGTAGCTAATGAGGACCTGGTCTATGAGGCAATGGGTTTCAAGCAGACAGAGGCAGGTGCAGCAGAAGGAGCTAGAGCAGAGATCCCTATTCCATCTATGTCAGCACAGATGGTAGCAGACATAAATGAGGCAGCTGTAAATGTGAATGACATAGCTGATGAAGAACCAATGCAAGATTGGGATAGGGAAAATCCTGATATGAGTGTTGGCACTCTATATCCTAGCATGGAAGAATTCAGGCTAGCTCTGAGGCAACATTCTATAAAGGGTCATTTTGAGTACAACACTGAGCATTCAGACACATCCAGGTTAAGGGCTTGTTGTTCTGCTCTTGGGTGCCCATGGTTTATTAGAGCTAAAACTCAACATGATGGCAGTGTCAGGGTATTTTTTTTCTTATGCCATCTTTTTTCTTTTTGGCATCTTGTTTTCTTTTGGCATCTTGTTTTCTGCATAGCTTTGTTCCTATGATGTTGTTCTCATTTCTACCTATGTTTTAAACATGCATATACAATTTAATCCAAAGGAGCACAAGTGTCCAACTACTCAGTTTGTTGAAAGCAAGATGGCTTCTATTGGTTGGGTAGCACAGAGAGCAATACCTTACTTGAAGAGGGACCCACAGATGGGAGCTACTGAACTGCAAGAGGAGCTTTGGTTCAAGTACAAGCTGGAGATCCCCTATATGACAGTGTATAAAGGGAGGCAGAGAGCAGCAGATAAGTTATTTGGTAAATGGAATGATTCTTTTGATTACCTGTACAGGTTCAAGGCTGAGGTAGAGTTGAGATCACCTGGTAGTGTAGTAGAGATTGACACTGTCACTGATCCTGCAGACGGCAAAATTAAGTTTAGTAGATTTTTCTGTGCATTCAAAGCTAGTATAGATGGTTTCTTGAATGGTTGTAGACCTTACATAAGTGTAGATTCCACAGCCCTGAATGGGCTGTGGAATGGCCATATGCCAGCAGCTTTAGCTCTAGATGGCCACAATTGGATGTTCCCTTTAGCATTTGGTTTTTTTGATTCAGAGACAAAGGAGAATTGGGTCTGGTTTATGGAACAGCTTAGAAAAGCCATAGGACCAATGAATAAGCTAGCAATATGCACTGATGCTTGCAAAGGCTTGGAGTCAGCTGTTACACTTGTGTTTCCACAAGCAGAGAAAAGAGAGTGTTTTAGGCACCTAATGGAAAACATGAAGAAATACTTCACTGGTGATGTGTTTGCCAAAAATATGTGGCCTGCGGCTAGAGCTTACTCAACACACAAATATGATTACTTCTTTGGCAAAGTTAAGGATGCAAGCGATGATGTACAGAAGTGGCTGAATGAACATCATCCTTTTTTGTGGGCTAGAAGCAAGTTCTGTGCTGACATCAAGTGCGACTACATCAATAACAACCTAGCTGAATCATGGAATTCTTGGATTAAGGAGCATAAGGATCTTCCTCTTCATATGATGGCTGATGCAATCAGGGAGCAGATAATGGTCTTGTTTGGGAAAAGGAGGAAGATAGCAGCAGCCCTGCCACCTAGTATATTACCTGGGATCATCCATCAATTGAATGCAGCATCAAGGGGACTATCCCATCTGACCATGTCCAAAGGCCATCCAAATGAGGCTGAGGTGACAGAGATGTACAAGGATGAAGAAGTAAGGAGGCATGTTGTGTACCTTCCTCAGAAATACTGCACTTGTGGGCAGTGGAGTATAACTGGGCAACCTTGCCCACATGCATTGGCAGTGATTACCAGTACCAGGCAACCAGACATGGGTCAGTTTGTGGACCAGTATTACTCAGTTCAAAAATTCCAAGCTGCATATGAGGGCATAATACCTAGCATCACAGATAAAAGCCAGTGGCCTCAAGTAAACAAAGGTTTCTTCTGTCACCCTCCATGCCAGAAGAAGAGACCACCTGGAAGACAGAGGAAGAATAGGCTGAAACCTGCTAAAGAGACTGGGAGTAAGGCAACTAGACAAGTGATGTGCCCTAACTGCAAAGAATATGGGCATAGGGCTAGTAGTTGGAAATGTTCACTCACTGGTACCAAGAAAAGGTAAATAATCTCCATTACTAAATGTAAACCACTTGGTTAATTATTTAACTAATCCTAACACTTGTACAGGAAGAGAACAAAGAAGACCACAACTAAAGTGGGGAGGAAAAAGGCCAAGGCTGATGCCTCTACAGAAGCAGCAACTCCAAGGACCAGGGCGGCTATGAAGAGAGAAGCAGCAGATAAAGCAAGAAGGGAGGCAGAAGAAGCTGAGCTCAGGGCAGTAGAAGCAAGGGAGGTAGCCAAAAGAGCTTCAAGGGAAGAAGCACAGGCTGAGGATGAAGCACATGCCTTGGCTTTAGTACTTCGTCACTCAGATCCACCTATAGAGGCAACCACAGCTAGGAGGTCCTTATTTGCACAAGATGCACTGCAAGCTCAAGTGGAGCCTGCGAAGATGACCCCCAGGAGGAGGAAGGTGATTTCAACCAAGGTGAAGAAGACACCTGACAAGAATAAAGGAAGAAACAAGAAGTGAAGAGCCTACCTGGAATTCTTTTGTCAAGATGAACATGTTATGAGCATTTTGGTTTGCCACAAACAGTTTGAACTTGCTGTGTGTAATGAATGGGCAATAAACTCTATGTTTGCCCAGAATTTAGTACTGTTTATGTAATGAATGGGCAGTAAACTCTATGTTTGCCCAGAATTTAGTACTATTTATGTAATGTGCTTGGCCAAAACTTGTTACTCTACATGTAACACAGCCAGAATTTGATACTCATGCCTCTATATTCTGTTATTACATCGCTATTTTGCCTCTATAAAAAGTTGTTTCACTACTATTTTTATGATACTCAGCCAAATGGTTCAAACAGCATACATTGATTGCAAAAGGTCATACATAGACTTCCTGATACATTACAATTGAAACACATCACTCAGATTGGTTCATTACAAATGATCTAATAACCATTCCTATCAGAACCATCCCAACTAAAACAAAGAAAAAGTTCTGTCTCCAATCCAGGTTCTCTAACTTCTTCTCCAATTCCTTCTTCTCCATCTCATTATTCACCATCTCCTTGTTCACAACAGCTTTGCCATGATCAATGTCATCATCCAATCCTTCTTCCAGCTCCTCGATCACCGCACATTTGACAATGACGATCTTCTTTTCAATCAACCAATCTAGGTACTGCTTCTGAAATTTGAAGAAGTCACACACCCCATTCCTCGGACACTTGAAGAAGCTTCTCCCCTTGTTGACAGTCTCCACCTTGACTCGTAGCTCAATCACACGGGCCATCCCGCAATAAGGACATGGGATGAGAGGAAGGCCGGTTTCTTGGCCGACCGGATACGGCACGGCACACAAACGCGCCGCGGAGCTCCTCAAAGCCGTACTGGCGCGGGAAGACGACGCGCTATGGGACATGGTGAGGAGGCTGGTGCTGCGGCGGCTGGATCGGGCCGTGGCACGGCGGTGGGCTGGTGCTGCTGGTCTGCTGCGGCGGGGGAAGCGGGCGTTGGCGGCGGCGGCGGCCGGGAGGACGGAGCAGCGAGCGGCGCCGGGGGGATGAAATGAGCGAGCGGCGCCGGGGTTAGGGCGGGCCCGGGTCAAGAAAGAGGCAGGGGCAGCGTGGTCTTTTTACCTACTCGGGCCAGCGTGTCATGCCGCCGTGGCTCGCCAAATCCGCAAATGTGGTAAATGTGTAACTCAAACTCGTTCCGGCTGCTAAAGGTGAAAGAGGCAAACTAAGCGTGCTAAACTGATAAGCGCCCACCTTAATAATGGTAAAAAAGTAAAAAGCCCGCGCTCCAGCAGTCTTCCCCACGCGGCCGCGCCCCGGCGAATCAGTAGCTTGGCTCCGGCGGCTCCGCTCCCCACAGCACTGCGACTCCCCGCCCCACGGCCCACGGCCCACGCCCCGGCGACTCCGCGGCTCCGCTCCGGCGCCCACGGTCCAGCGGCCCCGCGCCCCGGCGCGGCGCCTCGCGCGCACGCTCGCGGAGGGCGAAGCGGACGCCCGCGGTGTCCCGTTTGGTTGGCGTGGAGGCGAAGCTGCTGCTGCAGCGCCTCCAGGAGCGCTACCAAACGGGCACTTACTCATCGGCTTCCTCCGCTGACTAGCGCTCGCGATCTGATCGTTGCCTTGCCAGAGTCCCAACCAGCGCCGCCTCCTACACGTAGTCGTAGCCCGCCATGATCCAGGCGGTGATGGTGATCAGCACCCAGGCCAAACCCCGCCTCCTCAAGTTTTATAATTTCCAGGTTCCAAGCTTATCCTCTCTTCTCTACATTCGTCATCTAGTCCCATCTCTTTCCTCACCACCCAGCAATTGCTCGATCAATTTCCCCACCCAGATCAAGCACTGCTTCATCCCTGGATCTTTTCTTGCTCGAGGAATTAGGTCAGCAAAGCAAATGTTCTTGTCCTCGATTCATTTACTTCTCTGTTTTATGGTTGCAGCCACCCGAGAAGCAGCAGGACCTCGTCCGCAGTGTCTTCCAATGTATGCACGGTTCTGTTCCTCATTTCTTCATTTTTTCTTTGTATGCACGCTGAGCTGTGGAGTTCATTGTTGCAGTACTCTCTGCAAGGCCCGACGGCGTGAGCAATTTTGTCAAGGTGGACTCCATATTTGGCCCGGTAATGGTTGATAAAGTAGTAAATCTTTGCTAAAGGGATAACTGGTATACAAATGCTAGCAATGAATGAAAAAAGTCAATTGGTCAGATGCCATTTGTCTCCTTGGGCATCTTTATGTAATCTAAGCTGTGCTAACTGCCCAGTGGTTAAGTTGCTCTATCTAGGTTAATTTGCTCATACTATCGACAAAGAGTCTATAAGGTTCGGTTTTCTTCTTTGCGCTTTGCAGGGAACAAAAATGGTCTACAAGCATTTGGCCACACTATACTTTGTTTTTGTATTTGATAGCTCTGAGAATGAGCTTGCCATGCTCGATCTGATACAAGGTAAGCTACTGACTTACTGATGAAAGAGGAAAGCATTCTCATTTTTTCTAAGAAACGAATTATATTCAGTTTGTTATCATCTGTTTGGCCTGTTTACTGTACAGTCATTAGCTATTTATTGTGCTTCTTTCAGCATTGAATCACCCTTGTATTTAACCTTTTTTTTGTTCTGTATTTGATGCATTGTTTTTCTGTTACAAAGTACATGTGAATTTTGACATAACTACACTACCATGTTCCCAACTTCCTTCTCTGTCCATCACTTCTGTCTAGCAACTGAAGTTTTCACCTTGGACTTCACTGTCACTGAAGACTTATTTTGTCTTCCTTTTGTTGAACAACACTCTTATCAGCTCTGATTCTAGGAGATTGATTACTCAAACTTTGTTGCATGCACAGTTTTTGTTGAAACATTGGACAAATGCTTTAAGAATGTATGCGAGCTTGACATTGTGTTTAACTTCAACAAGGTACCATATATCCTACCCTTTTATCTTTTTATAATACTAGATTGTGTGCCTATCAAGGATGCATGGTTTTTATCCTGCTGAATTTTTCATTTATGATTCTTCAGTTGCATGTTGCATGTTTTGGGCAGCAAAAAAGGTGGAATGCAGAAGCTTTTCAATGCTGCATCACCATTTTTTGGCACCAGTTGGGTTATCTGTATCAAATTAAACCTTTTGATTCACAGATCATATGCCTGACTCCAAGAATCCCTGTTATGCAGAATAGCTATACCATCTATCCATCTAGTTAATTTGCGGTTATAATAGACAAGTACACCCATCCTCTGACTTCAAAGCGACTTCAAAGCAATATAGATTGGCTTCAAAGGATGATTTCTTAGGACAGCTGCCTTAAAGGATGGAGGGCACTGCACTGCCGCACTGGGCACCCCTAGGGGAGGCCTTGGCTAAGCAGAGAGAAAGAGTTTTTTTTTAAAAAAAAAAAATTGGGGGCTCCCTATTCCCATTCAGATGAACGGAAATACAACGTCAGAAGAAGTTTTAAGAAACTACAGCCTAAGATACTAGACTGGGACAGGACAGAAAACAGAGAAAAAGCAGAGAGATAGAGTTGAGAACTTGAGATACATAGGACTCCTGTAATTCCATTACCTTCTTTGGCTCTGCATTGCTTACATCCTTATGTAGAGGAGAGTCCTCCCTCTTCAAAAAAATCTAAGCTGACAATAGACGGAAACAACCTAAACAATAAAGATAGAATTGTGAGTATATATTACACAGTAACTTCAAAACTAGGAAATCTGCACCATCCTTCCTGCTTCCTACCCATTATTGCTGCTGCCCACCTTAGCATGCTACCTCCCAGTGGTGTAGGACGTGAAAAGCAATGAAGGACCAGGATACTGGAGCATATTTTTATGCCTTCGCAATATAATTTTATTAGTATGCAGGTACTGGTAGATAAGGAGGATTATGCCAAACTTTGGCTCCTTAGCGCTGAACGGGATGCATATGGTGCTGGTTTTCCCTTGTTCACTGCATTCTCAAGTGTTCACAATGAGATGTACTTTGATGTTTATGTATAGAAATGCTCAGTCTTAAGACAAAATGCCCTGATAATTCACACCACTGTTGTTGTGGTTCATGTTCCTTTAATTTAACTGTCCAATATCTTCAGCTGCATGCGATTTTGGATGAGATGATATTGGGGGGACAGGTGATCGAAACGAGTTCAGAACAAATAATGAAATCTGTGGAAGAGATTGAAAGGTTCTCCCCGCCGCCTTCACCGCTCCATATATTGTCTGCACTCTTATATGTCTTGTGCTAATATCACTGTCCATTACTTGCCACAGACTGGAGAAACAATCGAGCACAACCAGCTTCATACCCAAGTCGATTACAGAGCGTTTTACCCGTTAAGCTTCCACTTGTTTCCAGGACACTAAGCATTTAGGTGTGAATAGAACTGAGAAGACATACCATTCAGTCTCATTTTAGTTCTCTGATGAGACCCGACGGCCTGGGTTTTGTCATGTTTCATTGTATGCCCCCGAGCTTGTACTCTGTAAGCCTGTAACCTGGATATGAATGTGGCATCTGCAGTCTAATAATACTGCCTACTTTATATGCTTGATCGTCTGACAGTGCTTGCTGAGGTTCAGACATGCATCAGTAACAAACTAGTAGCAATATTATAGAGGGATCGCTGGTCTCTCACTTGCCTCATGTATCGTGATAACTAATATCTTTATTATTATTATTATTATTATTATTATTGAACCAGATGTTGCCCATTCATGGATCTAGATTTCCCTTGGGCTTCTTTTTTCTTATTTATTTCCTCTCTTCTTATATGACAGTTATCTAAAAACTTTTATCATTGTCAAACAGTCAGCGTGTGCCAGCTCACATACTTGTCAATTCATTAGCTGATTCATCTTATATAAAAAAAGGTCCAAATCGCTTCTGTAATTGTAAGCATGATACAATTTTTTTTTTTGAAGAAGTGAGAAGATAGACTTAAACCAAGATTGATCTGAAGCTTTAAGGTACCCGTATGAGCTGGTATCCTAGTAAGCAGCAAGGTAGCAGCACCTATTTGATTATTTTTTCCCCATAAAGTTGGGTCAAGTGGTCTTGTATATCAGAGCACATTTTTTTATACATGGTAAAAAAAAGTATTGAACGCTAGTATAATCATAACAATAAACTGGCCATGATTACTCTTTGGCCCAGCTTAACAAACATGGTGAAAATTGATCGTTTTTTATTTCCACCTGATTGTGGAGTAAGTGCAAGTGAAAATTTTCTAGCCATCTGGTCTCCCGTCGATCAATATTGAGATCTAATGTAAGTAGATCTTTGGATTTTAAGTCACAATGCTCACCATTTTTATACAGCAAAACTAGGTACTGAGGCTTCAGACCGCATTTCCCGATCCGGTTCCCATGAGCGATCCTGGCGGCTGCGCCGTACGGCGGCCGCTGACGGCAGCGGAGGTGGTGGGGCGGCTCAAGGACGATGGCGACTTCGATGCTCTCCGCCGCGCCATCGTTCGGAAGGTCAAGGACAATGTAAGCTTCCCCCTAAACGTCAATTCCCCACATCCTTACCCCAAGGGTTGCGATTTCGTCGCTCTTTAGTCCCTAATCCTGAGCAGTGGAACTTTGATGGCATGCCACTCCTTCTCATTTTCCGGTGGATCGCTCATCGCCGTTACTTAATTGGATACTGGGCTTGATTGTTTGTAAGAGATTGGAATGGAATGGGTGATGATGCGGAGTGTAGGGTTTCGCTGGAATTTCGTCCGTTTGGTTTGCTACAGGCCTTATGATTACGATGCTGTATAGGGAGCACTTTAGATCGAACCCTGATCGAGGCGTGTGTGAATGGATCCTTTCCTTGGCAGGCTGGTTGCTCTCTAGTGGCCAACTGCAGAATTTTGTTGGCATTGAAAGTATAAAGTATTGGCTTGAGTTAGACATAGATCATCTGTGTTGTGTCTTGGGTGAACTACAATATGAGTAAGTTCTGGTGTTTGTTTAGTTATGAAATGAAATCCGAAGGTTCTAAAATGGTCTGATTCGATGCTTGCTACAAAATGCTTCGAAATTATAATTTGCGGGATGGTGGAAGAGAACTTGTTTACTTATTCTGTGCTGCATTTGGTAGGATGTTTTCAACTTTCAAGAGTTTCCTTCTATCTGACATGTGTAAGGTTCTCCATAAGTTTCCCTCTATCCGACACGTGTAGAGTTTCGCCAAAGTTTCTATGATAGGAAGGTAAACGTCTGGATGTTGTTTGCATGGGGAAACGGAAGTGTCAAATGTGAGGAGGGATGTGGAAATTTGGCGTGCAAGGAAGACAAACATACTTTGTGCCAAGCCGTTATAAGACCAATGTTTTCCTTTTTGTCGTATTAGGATTGTGCAACCGCTCAGTCTGCCACTTCCAGCGCATGCAATAGTCCTGCAACACAACGTTTATATTAGGACTATAAATGGAGTGGAGAGTTGAATCATCCACCACTAGAATGGCTATTCATTGACATGCTAAACATGGTTATAATGGATTAGTGCTTGTGATGAGTAACAGATAAATAATGTTATGAGTTTTTCGCAATAAGCTTTCCTTTCAAGTTTGAACTCGTTGAGCTGCTGCAATGTGAGTGACAAGAGATAAAAGCTCAAATCATTAAGCACAATATATTTTCTGAAACTGTAACACCAGTTGTAGAGCACCAATTGTTTGAGTCATTTGGCAGGGGCTCAGGGCTATTGTCATTTGGGGAATATTTGGTATTACCTTTGGTGATCTAATCTGTATACTTTTGTTGTATACAAATGTTTTCCTTTGTTATTAATAATTTGCATTTCCTGGCCAACCAGGGTATTGTACTCCCTTACCTTAGAACAAAGCCAGCCAGGCAGCCAGGAAGAGTAGGAGACATCTCTCTTGACGTAGTTGAGATTTTATTTATTTTATCATTATGAGCCATGCTGACTGCCAGTTGGTCAACTTCATTTCAAACTGTTCCAGTTTTATAATGAAAATGGCCTCTTCTTCATAGTGACTTTATTTATGTATAAGGTGTAAGCTGTTGCAAAAGAAGTTTCCTTAGTATAAGAAGCATGTGATGTTTGTCTTTCTTTTTTTTTCCTTTTCTGATCGAGACATGAAGAGTTTGTTATCTGGCTTATCTATGCATACTTCTTTCAACCATGTTTGTCACATATTTAATTGATTTCCTCTGATCACAGATTAATTACAGTTCACCAGTTGGATCACATGTTCATTGGATTTGGCATTGCTGTTGCAAAAGAAGTTTCCTTTGTATAAGAAGCATGTGATATCTGTCTTTCTTTTTTTTCCTTTTCTGAACGAGATATGAAGAGTTTGTTATCTGGGTTATCTATACATACTTCTTTCAACTATGTTTATTGCACATTTAATTGATTTCCTCTGATCACAGATTAATTACAGTTCACCAGCTGCATCACTTATCTCTCGGGCAATTTGAAATTTGTGTTAGTATCTATTTCACTATGCTAGGTGGTGTGTACTCTGCTTACATGGCCATCGTGCTCAGTTGGTGTAGATTGCAGATAGTGCATAGAACCTTCCCTCTGTTCATTGGATATGTCATTAGTGGTGCATATTTAAGTTTATGGCATGCTATATTTCTTGCAGGAGGTACTACGCAACAAAATCATCTCCGAGGTAAAGCAGTCAGTGGTTCTACAAGAAGAGGGATCTGAGAGGATGAAATTAAAAGACCTATCTGATGCAATTTTTCAAGATATTGGGTAATTTGAGGCACTTCTTTCTAAAAGCCTTGAAATGTAGCATTTCTTAAATTCTCATAATAGATGTTGATTACTAACTCTAGTTGTTGCTACACCATCTTCCAAATCAGGAGCAAAGTAATGGGTGAAATCTCAGATGAGGTATGGAGCGTCATCCAGTCAAACGAAACTGATATACAGGGAACTGTGAAAGCAGTCTACAATAGGATACTGAACCCTGAAAAAATCCCTGAGCCTTCTTCCAAGAAGCTGAAGCGGGAAGGCAAAGATGAAGTTTTACCAACAAAACCAGCAACGACAGTTGCAGTCGAGGCGGAAGATGATGATCCGGAGGAACCGCCGGGGTTTGGTTTCAGCAATACTCAGCGTAAGCCACCGATGAATTTTGAAAATCGCAATGAAGCGAAGCCAAATGGAGGTGAGCCAGCTGCTATCAGCAATCCAGGGGATGAGGACGACGATCCTGAAGTACCCCCTGGATTTGGCTAATGCAATTCATAAACATCTGTGGCAATGCAGCGGTTTCTTTGTCGGCAATATGCAAGAAGGGAGATGTTTAATTTTCTGTTGACAGGAAGAGGAATGCTTTAGTTCATGTCTGCGACTGAAGAGGTACCGCAGTTGAAACCCATGAAATGGTGGCTAAGTCGATGCAGCCGCAGGTTATCTTTTTACTGTGATGCCGTGATGGTGGCAAATATGTTGGGGCCTGACAACGAATTGGTTGTGTGTTTAGACCCTGTTTCTGTCCTGCTCTGCCTCCTGAGTTGCTATAGTTGCTTGCTCAGTTGCTCCCTGTTAACTGTAAATGTTGCAAGGCGGGGAGCCCATGTATATCATGGTGAGGTGGCTTGGGAGCCCATGGGCTATTTTGGGCATTGCGGCGATTGGCGATGCAATCGCCAAAGGAAGATATATATTCTTGTCAATTTCTGGTAACAAAACAGATTGTTAAAGGAACAGGAAAAATGTAGCATATTATTTGTGTCCTACTGCAGTTGAGAATGCTGGAAAGATGCAGCGTTTAGAAACGACACAGTAAGATTTATAGAAGAGACAAGGCGCAAAGGGAAGTTTTCCAGTGTTGGACATACTGTGAGAGGTCCTCTATATTTTCTATGAAAACTTTGTGGGGATGGTCAGTCCTTCATTCCAAGAGACATAAGAAAAAGAATGCTATTGGATTCAAATACTACAAAATCCCTTACTGAAAGATCCCCATGCTCCATTAGAGCTCGTTCGTTTACTTTGGAACGGTTCCTGAAACTGTTCCAGCTAGAATGATAGGTTTATTGTATTAACATTGATCAGCTAGAATAATTCCTAGCCTCAATCGGGATTGGACTGTTGTGGTGGGTAAAATCAGCTAGCCTGACACCTACATTTTGTGCTGATTGCCATTAAGCATTCGAGGGTAGCAAATGCATGTGTGTTTTTTCTTCTTTTTGACAAGTCGCAAATGCGTGTTAGGCTGGGGTTTTTTTTTAACAGACCATCATCAGTTTGAGCATCCATGGGGTCATCAGCTCAAAAGCTGGATCTGTCAAAAACTGAAAAACTCTTCGCCTGAGCTCTTCATTGCATCAAGGCAGGCCCTCCAACATGAATCATCGCAGTCGCAATCCGCTGAAGCCAAACTCGAACGCATCATTGTCATTGATCATAGATTCATAGAGCCCTACCGCTAGTCCGCCACCGCCCACCGCCCACCTGCTACGACGACGACAAGCGGCGGCGGTAAGGAAGTCGATCCTACCACCACGAACGTACGAGGACTCGAGGAGGGAGACACGGCCTGCGGTGCGTGACGTGCCTCGCGCCATAGCTAGCCCGCACAGGCTTTGGCGAGCGGCCGATTGGAAGCTGGCCATTGGCAGGGCGTGAGCTCTCGAGCACAGCTCGGAATCAGGTAACGCTAGCTAGTACTGCGCTCTCTTCTTTTGCTGCATGTGCATCATCACTACGAACTGACCATCGACCCCAGTCTCCAGTGCCAGGCTGATAGAGTGATAGATAGTGTATTATTCCTCCTGTTCCCGTCAGACGAGCTGCTACATGTAGGCGTAACATTCTGTCAAAGTGACGACATCAGTTGCTGCTGAAGTTATTGAACGTACTAGTGCTACGTGTAGGAGTAACATTCTATCAAAGTGAGTGACCGCCACTCTCTTTTGTCCAAGCTTTTTCTATACTACTCTTCTTTTTAGCTTTGTAGCGGAACGTTTAAATTTTCTTCACCGCGACAGCAGCTAATGTTGCTCGACGTGATTGGAAGAATGAAGCCACCTTTCGTTTTCTTTCACGTCGATCGAGCAATGATGTCGCATAGTAAGGCACTAATACTAGTACATGATGACAAGTCACACATGTTGTGGCAGCAATGTACGCACAAGTTTGTAAGCGGTTTCAAAATATAATACTGCGGGTACAACTTTTATAATGTACATTTGTACTGCGTCCAGAGAAGCATTGATGTTCCAATATTGCTGCCAATCTTGTTTAATTTCTTACTGTCAACCACAGGAATATATATTTCATATGCTGTTTTTTTTTTTTTTTGCCCTTTGGGTGCTTGTGTCAAGCTGCAAATTATATCTCGTTGCGCATCCTTCCAAGCAACAGGGACATTAAGTGCTTTCTGCAAGGAAAGAAGGCTCATGACCTGACCTGTGCTGCACCAAGGACGACTGCACCTCTGCGTGATCGATCTTGATCTGAAATGATGGGTCCTTGGAATGAAACAGCCGGCGCGTGATCGATCGGTCGAGCTCAATCAAATACATCTCTTGGACCAAGAAATGCTCAATCAGGATATCGATCGATCGTGTCACCGAGAAGGATCGTCAAATAACCATGCATCTCGTCTTGTCCGATCCAAAGCATTCAGAATTACTCCCTCCGTCCCAAAATAAGTGTCATTCTCGCTTCCCGAGAAAATCACGTTTTCAAAATGCCGGCAATTATATTTTAAAATATATAAATATTTATGCTAAGTAATTAGTATTATCGGAAAGATCTTGAAGTCTAGTTTTTTAACAAATTTATTTAAAGATATAAATATTGCACATATTTTCTACAAACCTAGTCAAAGTTGAGAAAATTTCACTGGCACGCATCCCATAGCGACGCTATTTTTGGGACGGAGGGAGTACGGATGATCGATCGAGCTGCATGCGTATACAGGACAAGCACATGATCAAAGGCAGTCGACGTCACTTGGTAGCAATATGTGTATATATGTTTTGTCGAGCTGGTTTTGCGTTTGCACGTATACACAATATAGACTGGGCAATCTACTTTGTTCTCTCTTGCACCTCATCAAATGGGGTTCTAATCCATGATCGATGGTGTTGTTGTCTGGCTTCTTTGTTTTATCTTGTATATAAGCGATGCTACTTATATTTCTTTATGTGTGCTTCGGAGTGACGGCACTGAATTCACTATTGCCGACTACCCATCGATGCCTTCAGCATTACATACGGACAAACATTTGAAACACCACAGCTAGCTCCAACGAAGCAAGATGGTGATGTTATGATGATGTCATCTGCAGCTTAGCTGCAGGGAATGTGGCATCGTGCAAGCATGTGTGAGCACGTACGTACACTTGCATAGAACATGTTACATGTACTGTTGACCCTTCGCTCGGAGAATGAGTAAAAATTAAAAATGAATTTAGTACGCCACTGGTACGCTGATTATTCTTCAGCTGGCGGCGGCGGCTACGAGGAGTATACATGGACATGGACTCATGCTGTCCCTCTTGGAATTATTGGATCCGGAATCTGGAGACAGTGCGCGTGGCAACTTTTCCATTTGAATGAAGGCAACAGCTCTTGATGGATGTAAAAATAGTACAAGGCGCAAGCAGTTCTATACTTCTATTCTCCATCCACTAACCCTGATGCAGCTCACTTTTCTGAATGAACAATTAAAAGGTCCTCTCTGTTCATTTGAATAGAGTCATAGTACTGTATATAGAGGAAAACCTAACCAGTTCTACGTCCTAATTTCAAGGCATTCCCTGTGTTTGTGTGTGTTCCAATGCCATGCGTGACCCACAGAGTCTTGGTGCCCCACGACCACGACCCATCCTCCGGTCAAAGTTCCTGGAGAAAGAAAGCAAAGCAAGTAATGTAGCAAAGCAAGTAATGTCGACATCGTGATTAGTTTATATCCTTACGAAACAGGCACGACACATGACCTGACAAAAGGTTGCCCGGTAGCTTAGCACAAAGGCGGGGCGTGATTGGTGCATTTGTTTGGGTGTTTGTGAAGATCTGAAGCCATGGAATGTCTGATGTCCTTGTCGCCTCCAGCCTCTCCAGCAGGGGTGCAGGGCAAGCCACCAGCAAACCTCACATCACCAGCTAAAAAAGTGCCCCGGCCGCACTCTTGGGCCTTGTTTAGATGGCAGAATTGGTGCTAAAAACACTGTTTCAGAATTTCTGTAGCATTTTGTTTGTATTTGGTAAAAATTGTCCAAATCTTGACTAACTAGACTTAAAATGTTCGTCTCGCAAAGTACAATAAAACTGTGCAATTAGTTTTTGATTTCATCTACATTTAGTACTCCATACATTTGCTGGTATTTTGATGTGATGAAGAATTTTTTTTTGCACAGTGAATTTGGATGGTGAATTTGAAAAACTAAACGAGGCCTCGCCTGGCGCTCAAGCAAGTGCATGACCCGATTAGTTTAATAATTTAACAGACAAATGCCGCCGCTGGATGCAGGTAACAGGCAGAAAGCGAAGCTATCCAGAAATTAAAAAAATACAGAATATAATACCACCAGTGCCACTCTCGGACATGACACGTCAGATGGTACGTCTCGTGGGCCCCATGGAATTTCTGTTGCCTGCCTGCATCTGCGTCTGCGTGCGTGCATGATTGAGGTACGCACATGGAATGGATCAATGGAAGCCACCACCAGCTCGCAGGCTTCGCGCGGCATCAACCATGCCAAATGTTCAGAGGCAGCTGTCTCCCTCATTTTCAGACTGCAGCCTCACTCGTTGTGCATTGTTCATGCCATGCCATGCCATGCCATGCGGCCCATGCCGATATACCCTCCGTGCTCCGATCTTGGAGGCTACCACACGGCCGCTTTCGTGGGTCGGTGTGGCCGCTCCCCTCGTTTTGCAATTTCTTGGCGTTTGCAGATAGAGAGTTGCAGTCGCAGTGCGGGGTTTTGTTACACAGCGCGAGAGATGCGCGCGGGCACGTGTGTGCGAGTGGGCTTTGTGCCCAACTGCTAATCACTGACAAGGGGATGGGATAAGAGCGAGGTTAAAGCGCGCATTATTCTTGGTTGGAATGTGGGAGATCACTAGTACGTAGTTAATTGAGATAAGTACTAGTAGTATATATAAGGCCTTGTTTAGATCGCCAAATTGGCGTCAAAAATACTGTATCAGAATTTCTGTAGCATTTCGTTTATATTTGGTAAAAATTGTCCAAACTTTGACTAACTAGGCTCAAAATGTTCGTCTCGCAAAGTACAACAAAACTGTGCAATTAGTTTTTGATTTCATCTACATTTAGTACTCTATGATTTGCCGGTATTTTGATGTGATGGGGAATAGGAATTATGCATAGTGAATTTGGGACGCCAATTTGGCGATCTAAACAAGGCCTAAGAGTATGTATGTTCAGAGAAGATGCAGTGGATTTCTGAACATGCACTGAAACGATGCATTTGGCCGGGGATGTGCATTGCTTGCACATGCATGCCCGCCGGAGGTCTGAGTCTGAGTGAGGTCGCTGTAGTCTCTGTAGCCACCGAAAGTTGCACTAGGCCAGGGCTAGACGGTTGGTTCCAACCAGCAAGCTTCCACGGCAAATCTACCGGCTATATATGGCGCGTTCTGATGACGCAGGCGCACCTCACACTTGACTCTTTGGTTCAGCAGAGTAAAAAAAAAGGCTATCAAAATGCCAAAAATCATAGGCAGAAGGTTAAGCTGAAATCTTGGTTCAGTGCAATCATAGGCTGAAGCTTAAGCTGAAATCTTGGTTCAGTGCAATGTACAGTGCCCGTCGGTGCTCGGCGCTGTTTGACAAAACAGAAGATATGTATGGCCTCTCAAAATTTCCTTCTAAATTCACTGTACAAAAAAAAGATTTCCTATCACATCAAAATGCCGGCGCATGTATGGAGTACTAGATGTAGATAAAATAAAAAACTAATAGCACAGTTTGGTTGTACTTTGCGAGACGAACGTTTTGAGCCTAATTAATCAATGTTTGGACAATTTTTATCAAATAAAAACGAAATGCTACAGTACAGTACTGTAACAGTAATTTTGAGTGCCCAAGATTTAGCATCTAAACAAGGCCTATGTACGAGACCCTAACCTGATACTCATAGCTACAAGCCTACAACTCACTAATAAGCGAAAGCATAGGCATCATCCATCATGCAACTCACCAAACATTTTTGAAAGGAGCGAGTACTCC
>JAKNSH010337822.1:0-15754 GCA_027790015.1 Cymbopogon flexuosus
CTTTAGCAAAACGACCAGGCCGAAAGGGTATCGTCCAATAAGATCCGTCCGATCAGAAACCGACGGCCGAGATTAGACTTGGGGAGACATCGGCGGCGCCCGGTCGGGGAACACCGACGGCGCGGCGGCGCCATTGCCGGCGGCGGGAAGCTTGCCGGAAAACTTGTTCTCGCGATTTAGGGCACCAAAGGACTTGGGGTTTGGTCCAATTGGAAGAGGAGGGCGACGCGAGCTCACCTAAGAAGAACCGACAACTATTTCGGCTCCTGGACGGCGAACGGCGCGGAACGGTGGACGGGCGGATCCTGCGCAAGATGCCGGTGCGAAACAGCGGTGAATAACCAAAATTGAAATGTCGAACAAGGTCGCAGCGACAAGAGAAGAAGTCCTGGAAGGCTTACTGCGAGTATTCGACGACGAGGCGGCCAAATTGGAGAAACCGACGGCGTGGCAGAAATCGGCTCGGCGGCGGCTGAGCTAGTTTCGGCTGAGGGCGAGGAGAAGGGGAAAAAGAGCGGCGATGGAACAGCTGCTCGACTTAAGAAGGGAGTGGTGCAAGCGTTTCCTGTAGGATGCGAAGAAAAGGGCGCCGATTGCGGAGGCGTTTCATGGACGAGAGTCGGGTGCGGCTCCGGCTCGAACAAGCAAGAGCTGGCGATGCTGACTGGTGTGTCCCGTCGGTCGGTGACACAAGGAGAGTTGCCGCGTTGCTGCGTGCTGTGGCATGGGCCGGCGACGGCCACGGCCCAAGAAGCAGGAGGAGCGGGCCGGAGTGGGGTAGTAACAGGCCGGCTGGGGAGAAAAGGAATGGGCCATTGGGCCAGAAATGGAAATAGGCCAAGGCTGCTGCTCGGGCCATGAAGAGCAGGCCGAGCTGGGCTGCATGGATCAGAAAGGAGATGGTGAGGGTTTTCCTCTTTTTTTTTTGTTCTGCTTTTATTTCAAAGCCATTTTCAAATAGATTTTGAAACCCTTTTGAAACTTAGTCAAAACCATATATAAAAAAATAAATAATGCATCAGCATGAATGCACAAACATGTAGCTACTCTATGACGAATTTTAATTCTATAAAATTATTGTTCTATCTACGTTAAATGCCCACAAAAATACATAATTAAATCAAGTTATCTATTTTAAAAACCAAGCAAATTTTAGGGTGTTACAACATATATGTCAGCGGTTCTTATGGACTGGCAGGGAGGGATTCATACGAGGAAAATGGATGGTCGCGTGGCCCATCGTGTATTATTGCATTGCAATCAAAAAGATGGCTATGGGCAGACATGTTGTTCTCCACTTCTAGGGAGATCGAACTGTTCTTCAACATGTCCACGTACACCGTCATTAGGAATGGTCGGTCTGCTGCATTTTGGAAAGGGTGGCTTCAGGGGCAGGCCATCAAGGACATTGCGCCAACCCTAATCCTCTCCGTCAGCAACAGAAAACTTCAGTTGCCTCTAGAATGTGAAATCGAGCTTCGGTACGCGATAGATTTCTAGAGGAATCACCGTGCCAGCCATGAGGGAATACCTCAACGTCTAGGACATGGTAGCACAGGTACACCTCAATGACAATAATGACTGGCTAGCGTGGAGGTGGAGTGCCAACAGAGTTTATTAGTCTTCCAGATCAGCATACAGGAAAAATAGGCGCATCTCCAGGTAAAGATCATCATGTGGCTAGCTGTGGGGGTACACTGAACTGCAGATAGGAGGCGACGCCAAGGCTTAGACGCGAACGAGCACTGCTACCTCTGCGACAAAGATCCAGAAACCATCGACCACATCATCGTGTCATGCTCCTTTTCATGCCAAATCTGTAGGAACATCCACGCCGTGTTGGGGGCCGATGCATCGTAAATTGGAGGCGAGTTTCCACTCGGTTGGTGGGATCGGTGATGTTTATAAGCATGTCATGTTGTTTGCCCAAGCCGGTGAAACTTCTTATCTCCATCGGTTTGCTGCACTTCTTGTTTGGCGTACGACGCAGGGCCGAAGACTAGCACTTTTTTCACCGCCCAGTCATACGCCGGACCAGCAGTGGCTAACCGGCGGACACCGTCGGTTGTCCTCTAATCAGACAACCGGCGGTGATTAAACTTTCTTTAGTAGTGGAAACTCATAAACGGTTTCAATGTTTGTGCGTCTGCACGTGTTGCTGTGATACAAGCGAATGCAGTAGCATGATGTTTTCTCCCAAATATCACTGAAAGAGAAATTTCAGTATTACGTGCAAGCATCAATTTATCAAACACATGTTTCTTTGGTGGAACAAGGCCAGGGCCTGTTGTCCTTTTCTTGTGTTGATGTCGGAGAAGTTCTTCGGTTGCCATGTAAAGACAGGAAACATCTCCTGCCATCAGCAACATACTTATATTAGGTTAATGGTTTCTGTGGCTGGGCTGACGATGTTTTGCTATGAGAGAAAAATATTATACTATGGCTAATACGCTGGCACGATAAGTTCAAGCGAACATGACGATATTGTGTTTTCAAATCAAAATGTCACTACCCATGCAAGATCCTATACAACAAGCTTGGTTTCAGTGGCAATTTGACCGGTTGACTGCTTGGGAACAATAGTAATATTTCCTAGGAATGAATTGTTATTAAGATGGTGTGTCCAATAACCATGGTGTTTGCGCTATACATCAGATTGGGTGTTTTCCTAGAAAGATGCAACATGAACTACACAAAGTAGTTCCTTTTGAAGGGAGTGAGATCCAGGCATCATGCAATTTCTTATCATCCAATATATTGTGGTACGTGAATACAATTTGCTACAATAGGAATTTTTCATAGACTGGAAGCTATGATGTGGTGTGCAAGCAATTCCTTAAAACAGACAGCTTGGTGGCAGTTGCTGAATTTTTTTTTAATTCAACAGAACTTTGCAAAATATTACTACTCCGTTCCAAATTGTAAATCGTTTTGGTTTTCTAAATTGTTGCCAGAATATCTAGTTGAGCTAAAACAGCTAATAGTTAGCTAGCTAATATTAATTATGAACTAACTATGAGCTATTAGCTAGCTAACTATAAGCAGTTAATGTATCTAAACATGTTAGGTGTATATCAGCTCTTTGTTTCCGTTAAGATACTTTTGTTTGCAGCTTAGCTTAGGGCAACCGCATTGTCGCCAGACTGGCCATCAAGGGCGTTTTATCAGGCCAAAATGATACTACAGGCACCAGGGCATGAAACTGAGGCAGGGTGGCGCAACAGGAAATGCGCCACGTCGTGAATTTGGCTTGGCAATATAATTTTTCCTTGTCACGTCACCTTTAAGGATGCGACCAAAAGGGTTAACTATTCCCAAAATGGATAACTCAGAAACTTACATGAATTGAACTACTGAAGACCATATGAGAGATGAGACAATGCTACAGTACGACCAAAATGCACAGAAAATATAAGCAGCTCGGTACATCATTTTGGCAACACCCCATCGATATGAATTATGTACACTCCGAGCAGATGATCGAACTGAATGTCTCAGTCATACAGGCGAGGCGACCATGCGTTCCATGAATTTTATTTTAAAACTAATAATAATCTACTGCAACAAAGTATAAATGTCCCATAACGTATAGGAGAAACTCCCTGTACTCTATGCAAAGTTGCGAGCAACAAACTGCACATAATATTTCAGAGAAATTCCTGCTGTAGATCCTCGGCAATCCCCACGAAAGCACACGCAATTTCGCTAGGCTCCCTACATTCACTTGTGCAGGTTTTGCAACTGCATGATTGTGACAGTGAAACTCCTGATGCTCAAGGGTTTTCACAACATCTCATTGTCAGCGAGGCCAAAGTCTGTAAAAGCACGACCGGACAAATGAACAACAAAAACCCTAGAGTCGCGATTTGACACCATCAACCTTGGCAGTCTGCAGTAATGCAAATTTAGATTATTCAACCAAATAAGAAAAATAGTATGAGAGCAGGTTCATTTGATAAGGAAGCATAGATATATCAATGAAATCAAGGACATGATGCACTAGGTCTTTACCAGGGATGCACCCTGACGAGCTCTCACAGCTAAATATTCACAGGGTCTGAAGAACTCCCCATAATCCTTCGACCATGCATCCAGTCTGTCGTACACATATTTCGCACCAAGCGAGTCGGCCCAAAACATTATTCCACCCCTGATGTGAAATAGCAGTTCCATGGAAGATTTAGGATTATATCAATAAGGATGGACATGGAAAGGAGAAATAGTTTGTGGCACAGGACAGAAGCTATTGGACCTGTAAGAAGGGAAACCCATCCCCATAATGGAAGCTACATCAAGGTCAGATGCTTTGAGAGCAATTCCCTCATCAAGCACTCGGCAGGCTTCATTCACAACAGGAAAGAAGATCATCTCCACAATGTCACTATCTGTTAGTTTCATCAGCTGACGAAAGGAAATCAACTGTCAGATCTGACACATGTATATCTTATATAACTTGAAACAATGTAACAATAAAGCCACTATTGTGTACAATGTAAAGAAATTAGCATTTAGAGTGTAATGGTTGATACTAGACATGCAAACCCCCAAAATCCAAAGCTTGGGTCTTGCATGCTATTTTACTCAGTTTTTATAACAACTAGTAGCCACATAGTTCCCTGTAAACCTAAATTTTGTTACTTGTAGCGGAAAGTGATATTTTTGTTCTTAAATTGCCTTACCAAAGCACTTAATTTCCAACAACTCTCAGCACCTTGTGCAGCCCATTATGCATTTGTTTTAGATCTCTAGAGAAGTGTGCATGGAGAAATATGATAGAACACATGCGGATCCTCCTTGGAAAAAGAGCAAAAAAAAACTAAAGGGAATATAGGATCATGACCTTAGGATCTTGCATAACACCTGCCATGTTCCTTGATTTTTCAATGTACTTTCCCAAATCAGGATCTCGAGAGGCTTTGTGCTTATCATCATATACATAGAAGCCCTTACGAGAAGATTCACCTGAACATTCCACAGATAAAATATAGGAAAAACTGCAGCTGTTAGAAGAACAAACTCAATTGGACATTTGGACTCATAGTTTGAAGCAAATTATGTGTTAATGTATTTTCAGCCTGAAAGCACCTGTCCTATTATCCTCAACAAGAATCTGAAGAAGCATTGATTTGTAGCATCGTTCAGGATAACTTTGGTAATATTGCTTTCTTGAGGCAATAGCAACACCAAAACCAACATGATCAGCTAATCTGTATGACAAATTATTAAAAAAACAAAACCTAATGTTAATCAAACAGTTATCTGTTGAGACAAACAAGGTGCAAAGATGAATATGAGTCGGATAACTAGGGTATGTTGATACCGCCCTACTTAATGCATAAAATGGAAAGATGAAACAAAGAGAGCAATACAAGTGTACAACTAGTAACAAAAGCAAGCGGGTACATCTGCTTCAAAGAAAAGGAAAGCAATATGTAAATGAATTCTACAAAGTAGCCATATTAGGAAGAAAACATGCCATAAATGCATTCTGTTCAGCCCGCAAGTTTACTTAACCAAAGTTAAGTACTATGGGTATTATCAGGTTGATGATGAATAACTCAACAGCAAGACACGAGGACTGCATGTGACCTAGATGGCTCGGCTGATACAAAAAGTAGCACTGCAAGGATCAAAAGTTCCAGAATCTACGTACTCGGTCCCTACTGCACCAAAAAACAAGGTCACAATCTTGATTCTTCTAATGCAGGAAGCTGCTTCAACCGAAACTAATTACAATGGAAAGATCACATAGTTTCAGACAAATCACAGCAGACAAGAAAAAGCATGGCTATGTCCAAACTCAATTCCTGAAGACAACAGCAAAAGACCACGTGTAACTGCTTACCGGAAGGGCCCCATTGGCATTCCAAATTGTGTGATCACATGGTCTGTGTGATACACATCCAGACCATAATCAACAAGAAAAGAAGCTGCCTGACCGTAAGGAAAGAACATCCGATTGACAGCAAAACCTGTGCAGTTGCCAACAACTATTGGTGTTTTCTGTATCTTCTTTGCCAAATCAAGCAGGTCCACAATAACTTGAGAAGAAGTATGATGAGTACGAACTATTTCCAACAGTGGCATGACATGAGCTGGACTGAAAATTAATGCATAAATTAGATACATGGTTTGAGAAAAAGGAAACAGAATGTAGGTGCAGAACAAACTACCTAAAGAAGTGTGCGCCAACAATGCGGTCCTGAGAAGCCGTCTTCTGACCAATAATGTTCAGGTCTATTGTTGAAGTGTTTGTGGCTAATATGCAATTATGATGGCAATACTTCTCAAGATCAGAAAATATTTGCTGCTTCAGAAACACATCCTCAATAACTGCCTGTCCAAGTAGCCATAGAGATCATTGTCTTCTGAACTTTAGCTAAGTAAACACTAAAGGTTAAGTAGTCTAAGGATGCAGTGAATTTACAAGCTATTGTACAATAAGCAACAAGGACAGTATGTATTTTTGTTGCAACAACATAATAATTATTGAGTAATATACTGTCAGGACTCTTCTAGGTTTCATTGTAAACCTAATTGGTTACTTCCAATAACGTAAATCAATAGTTCAAACCACAGTCAAAGGAGTTTTGTGGCTTTTGCCAAGTAGCCATCCCAATATTTTCATCCTTAACCCTCACATAAGAAAAAAAAAATCTTTGTTTCTTAGATACTTCCACCACCCCAAATTATAAGACGTCTTACAATTTGGAAAGGAGGGAGATTGGCTCTGATGCTATTGAAACACATAACTAACTAGTTATACCTTAGCACATGGTATAACTATGTTAGAAGTTACCTCTCTATACCATCTCAATCATAGGTGATTAGTTCCAGTCAGTAAGTGGAGGTGTGTTGGTGTTGTATTTTGGTGTGTGTGTGTGTGTTTGGGTTTCTGTTTATCTCACCTCTCTTCAATTAATACAATATACGCAGCTCTACTGAGTATTCAATAAAAAAAAATCTCTATACAGCTGAAAATCAGCTGAATAAGCAGTGCTATCTCATATTAATCAGAGAGTTGTGAATATAGATATTGGGTCTACCTCAATGACTACATCTGTATCTCTGAACTGCTCATAGTCAAGAACACCACATAGTAGAGAAAGTTTCTTTTTATAATCTTCTACAGTAACTTGACCCTTTTGGACGAAACTCTGCAAATTGGCTGAACAAGAGAACAAACTACTGAGGAACTTTGAAGGCAATCCCAATAAAACTAAGAGAAGTGAATAAAATATACCTTTAATTCTGCTAATGCCAGCAGATAAGAACTGTTCATTTACTTCTTTCAAGACAACATTGAAGTTGTTCAATATCAATATTGTTGCAATTCCTGATCCCATTAGGCCTCCCCCAATAATAGCTGCCTTTTTAATTTTCCGTGCTGTCAAACCCATGTTGGTAATATTTGGAATCTGGTGGTGGTAGGTTAATATTGTCAAATAAATGAAAGGTAGCAACATGGATTTGTAATGCATATCTCTAAAGGAATGGGTTAGCATGTGTAATTTGAGATACAATTAAATTATATCTATATTTAAATGTTATAAAGACTGTTAGAGATATACATAGATACGTGTAGATATGTATAGCCTGACTTGTATTGTACGACATGTACTTGTACTCCAAGCCTTCCCGGCTATATATATATAGGGTTCCCTTCTCCCCTTCTACATAGATACTCCAAGCCTACTTTACCTTTCTATATGGTATCAGCGCCCGGGCCAGATTAGGGTTCCCTTCTCCCCTTCCGCTGCCCTACTTCCTCTCGACGCCGCCGCCCTAGCCCGGCACGCCGTCCCTGCCCGTCTAGGTTGCCTTCCGCACCTGAACGCCACCACACCACGCCGCAATTGCGACTTCCTCGTCATCTTCGTCCGCGACCTCCGACGTCCAAGGATCTCCGTCCGTGCTTGCCATGGGCGACGTTGCTGCTCCAGCGATCTTCTCCTACGCCACCATAAACGTGAAATCTCACGTCCCGATCGTCCTCGATCTCAAGCTACCGAACTACAACATGTGGTCGGCCTTCTTCACCGCCATGTGCGGCAAATTTGGTCTGCTCAGCCATATCGACGGCTCCGTCCCGGCGCGTCCCACCGATCGCACCTGGTCGATTCCTGCGTCCACAGTTGGATGTACGGCTGCGTCGACGACAACGTCCTCGACCTCGCCATTGAACCACATCAGACCGCCCGTGATCTCTATGTCGCCATCACCAACCTGTTTCAGGCCCGCGCCGTCGTCCTAGGTCAAGAGTTTCACTCTATGACCCAGGGTGATCTCTCCATCGACGCCTACGCCCATCAGATGAAGAAGATGGATGATGCCCTTCGCGACGTTGGCCACGCAGTCTCCGAGCCACAGCTTGTGCTCAATCTACTCTGTGGTCTCAACCCACGGTTTGCCAATACGGCGGACATCATCGCCAATTCAGAGGTCCTGCCGTCCTTCATCTCGGCGCATAACAAGCCGCAGCTCAAGGAGATCAGCCTCGCCAACGACGCCAAGAGCTTCATACTCCTCTCACTTCGGCGACGATTGTCTCAGCGCAGTCTACATGACGGGGAATCCCGTTCATCATCGGCATACGAAGCATATTGAAATTGACATAAACTTTGTCCGCGAGAAAGTTGCTCTTGGACAAGTTCGACTGCTTCATGTTCCTTCCTCGCATCAGTTCGCGGACATCATGACCAAAGGTCTCCCTGTAGGGCCATTCTTTGCGTCCGCTCTACTCCCGCCGCGACTGCGGGCGGGTATTAGAGATATACATAGATACGTGTAGATATGTATAGCCTGACTTGTATTGTATGACATGTACTTGTACTCCAAGCCTTCCCGGCTATATATATATGAAAGGCCAACCCCCCCCCCCCCCCCCCATTGGGTGTGCGGTGCATTGCCCCCTACGTTACCTTTTTACAAAGGCAATTGAAAAGAAGCTTACCGGAGTACAAATCCTGCAACTACATCACAAATATCCAGAAATGAACTTCAAACTTGATTTTATATACATAAATTATACAATAAAAAAACCTTATTTGACCATCAACATATTTGGTTAAAAACCATGAAAGATGACAACTATTCTTAAAAGGATTTACAGTGAATAAATCAAAGTTTTGAATATGGCGATTATATGAATGAAAATGAAAATGGATTTGTTGAAGATGCTTTGACCTCATATCTACCAACCTTTGAAGTAGCACGCTGAGCGAAAAAAAAGTGTCTTAAGCTTTTGCTTGTTTGAGACTGCTCAAGCATTTTCCCGCAGAGTGCTTCCTGTTAGAAAATGAAAATATACTAAGAAGGGGGGCAATAACAATACTAACATAAAATAGCACCAATTGGTGATTTACCTTCATGAGACCTGCACGAGGGCCAGAAACTATTCCTTCTTCAATAACATCAATGCAAACTATGGGATGCTGAACATTAGCAGCCTTCATTTTAGCCTGAACTCTTGCAAATTTCAGAACATCCTTCACTTCAGCAAGATCTGGAAGCTTATCAGTTCTATGAAGGCTTCTGAACCATGGTTTCTTCTTTTCAACAATTTCTAGAGCCCAGGAACAAGCAGCGTTGACCAATTCATTAGCTGAGGTAACAGCATCAACTAAGCCGAGTTCTTGTGCCCCCGTGCCTTTTATAGCCTTTGACATCTATTAGGAGAATACACCAGTAATGAGTCAACAACAGTCTATGTAGGTTTGTGTCATGACCATAACTGCAACTTATATTAATACAATTCAAGCTTACCAACAACATCTCAAGGGCTTTTGGCAGGCCAACAAGACGGGGAAGACGTTGTGTCCCTGCAAAAAGTTAAGAACTTCAACATAGAAAATGGAAAAAAAAACAAGGAAGACACCTCTTGGCATTATCTTATCTTATTACAAAAGTTGACAAAAAATTAATTACTCAGAATCCTAACTATGTTACAGAAACTATTGTCTGTGGGTAAATATTTGCTATTTTGAATGGTTAATATGTTTAGCAAATGGTTAGCAGTATGATTAGAGAAGTATGTCGAGAACATGACCATTTAAATAATTCTTATAGTTAGAGCAGGAGTACTCAGCTGAACTTTTGCTAGCAAACTATTTTTCTTTGTACTTCCCAATTCCCGCTGTATGAAACTTGTATTTGGTGTTCCACTAGAACATATCAGGCCTGTTCGGAGGAGCTAACTCCAACATGTTATGGTTATAGTATGTACAGAAAATATGTCAATGTATATTTGAGAATTAAAGAAGATTTAATTCAACTTTTGTGGCAGGAATGCTTTTATAAACATTCATTGTGGAAATCTGAACATGGATGCAAGAGCCCTATTGCTAAAAGGAGATAGGTGCAGGGTCAAACATGATAACGTTGACGCCTAAGGCTAAAGCACCACGTAGGGGGTAGGCGGGGGGTCGAGAAAATATTGGGGCATTTGTGAGAGTATATGTAGTATATATTGGGGGTTGAGAATACCTCCCATTCCAGGAATGATTCCAAGCTGAAGTTCAGGTAGTCCTAGTTGAGCTGACGGTGTTGAAATGCGAGCATGGCAAACCTGGACAAAAGAGTTTTCGATGTATAACAAATTGCCAAGTATTTGAAAAAAAAAAAACAGCAATCTGAAGCATGGTATGATGAAAACCATCTTAGACATATACCATAGCAACCTCCAATCCACCACCTAGAGCAATGCCATCTATAGCAGCCACTGATGGTTTGTGAGCATCTGGCAGCAACAAACAACCAATGACTCAATAATGGAAAATACTTGCTCACCAATATGCGTGTTTAGAGCAAGAGCATGATAAATTACCTTCCACTATGTCAGTCAAGAAATCAATAGACAAGGATCCAGGCTTCTCATTTTCTGATCACATGTAAAATATTTAGTTATTCAGGAGCGAAAAGGGCCCGAACAAACTTGATACAGAACTGCCAGTCTTACTTGGCTTATTTCCAAACGCAGCTATATCGAATCCGCCGCAGAACCTTCCTTTGGCACCTGCGCAACAGGGGAAAAAACTAGAAAAACGGCACTAGCATAGGACACCTGACAAGGAACTTATTATGGGTACGTACCAGTGAGGACAATTGCCTTGATATCGTTCCTGCTTAGGGCCTCTGCATAGTTCCTCTGCAAACTAGCTATAACTGCAAAACAGAAACAAAAGGGCTTATCAGACTAACACATTAATGGTCTGCCTTGTAGATTTAGGGGGAAACATCGTACAAAGTTGTATGAGTAAGAACCATGATTAGAAATTTCACATAGCAAGTGGAACAGAGACAAACAGCAATCCCTGAATGTACAGCATGTATGAATATGATTGACCATTTGACCCTCAGAGGATGAGGCAACAGCCACTCGCTAAAGCCGACAGAAGTTGACTTATATTGCGTAAATAAAACAGACTACTCTAACACACAGCTATAACGACGGGAACAAAAGAACAAGGAACCCAAAGAACAAATGCTGGTTATGCACAACTTGTGCAGCACAAGAGAGGCAGTGCTAATGTTCATTCACTAGCAGGCAGTGAAACAGTTCATTCCCGCAACAGGCAACAGCAACTGTTACAGGCGAACTAGCGAAGCGAAGATCGATTGATCCAGGAACATTGCCCACGCCAGGATTGTCCCCCAAAGAAGGAACCAACACGAGAGGAAAAGCGTCCGCGGCCGGCGGCGAATGGGAACAGTTTTGGGGCAATACCGTCGAGGGAGAGGGCGTTGACGGGCGGGTTGGAGATGGTGACGACGGCGACGCCGTCTGCGCGCACCTCCATGGTGGTGGTGCCCCTCGCCATCTTCGGCTTCGGCGACGGCGACGGCGACGGCAATGCGGCGGGGCAGGTTGCGGCCACCGGGTCTCCTGGGTTTTATGGGCGTATTGCTCGTGACAGCCAGGATTTACAAATAGCACAGCGGAACTCCCGAAGCTGGCGTTCTAACTTATTTATTCAAAAAAAAAAGAGTCAAACCGTTGTTTGATTAGCTATAAAAAATTATCCTGCATTTTGTGAGACAGACTAACAGTGATGCAACCGGGTTGCGGGCTTGGTGGCACACTGGCACATGACAACAAGTGTTTCACGGGTAGTATATTTAAAATTAACTCTCTCGTGTGTCACGGCCGGATGTCGTCGGATTTTATGATTTTATTAGTAAAAAGATATTCGTAATTTTTTTAAGGTCTCCTTTGCATCAATCATTCCTAGAGATTGGAGGAGGGGATTGAGTGGATTCTCTAAATCCGAAGGGGGTGGTTGAATCAAACTGACATGCATGATTTAGGCCTACAATAATAATCACCCACAGCGACAGCATGAACTGAACTTGACGAAATAGATAGAAGAACGATCACCAGAACGAAAAAAAAAATTAACTACACAAGCTTAAGAATGTCGTAAGGTAGTGGTGAAGTAGGTGAACAATTCACTAACCGGTCCGAGCCCCTTGGAACTATATCGTAGGGCGCTAGCGAACGGTTCACTAACGGGTCTGAACCCCTAGGAACTTCACGCTTGATGATATCGTAGGGCGGCGGCAAACGGTTCACTAGTGGGTCCAAGCCCCTAGGAACTTCATGCTTGATGTTGTCATAGGGCAGCGGCGAACTTTTTACTAACGGGTCCAAGCCCCTAGAAACTTCATGCTTGATGATGTCATAGGGCGGCAGCAAACGGATCGACACAAGTTGGGCCCGCTAGGAACTTCGTGCTTGATGATGTCTTAGGGAGGCAGTGAGCGTTTCGAAACCAGATTCTGGCCGCTAGCTAGGAACTTCATGGTTGATGTTGTCATAGAATGGTGGAGAACGGTCCCGTTCTGGCCGCTTGGAACTACTTGATCATGTCATATAGGGTGGAGGGGTGAATGGTGTGACACCAGTTCTAGCTAATGGCATTGGGCCCCTCTCTCGCCGACATCACCGCTGTGAAAAGCACTAGGGCGACGGCGGCCTGGACGATGGTGCCCACGTGGGAAGTTATTGTGGCTCCCTTGGTTGCGAGTTGCTATTTGCATTGCGGCGACAAATTTTAAAAATCACTCTCTGTCACTGTGTTTCCGTTCTTTTGAATAAGAACGGGGAGTCCCCAAATTTTAAAAATCATCATCAAAAGTGCGACGTACAAGCAAATTTCTTTCTATTTCAGCATGGCGTAGCAATGAGATCATGGTCGCCACGCAGCAATTGAGGCAAGAATTGATCTATTGATGTCGTTCTTCCCTGAGTTATGGTTCGCCGATGGGAAAGTTGATTGATTTATTCATATCATCATTCTTCCTAATTTGTATTGTGGTTCCAATGGTAGCATTACAAAATCCCCAAAACAATGCTGACTAAAAATAACCAAATTTATTTGTTTTTACCAGTTGTGGCGTGTTTCCTTTGGAATGTTTGCGTGCACCTCCAATCAATTAGCCCCAATTTGCCATGAATAAGAACATGTCTTCCAAACTATGGCATTTTTCTGTGTAGAAAAAACAAAGAAGTTCAAATGAGATCTTTTTTTTGAACAACATAAAGTGAGATCTAATCTATAAAAGGGGAAGATCTAGACATAGTCAGAGGCATATGTTCCGTCCCATGGGAGAAGTTGTTTAGCCAAACATTTCACCAAATTAGTGGAGCTTCTAACAATTAGTTTTGTTTTCCTCTCTTAGGACCCGTTTGGTTCTCACCTTCTAAACTAAAGTGTACTAAAATATTTTAGTCACCTTTTAGTGTATTTTGATGGACTACTAAAATATTTTAGTTTTTAGTCGGTTTGTTTGGTACTTTAGTCCTAAAGTGACTAAAATTTAGTCCACTTTAGTGTAGGAGGTTAGAACCAAACGGTCATTCAAGAAAATACAAAGAGAAGTTGTTTAGTTTAAAAAAAATGAGAGAGGTTTCACCGAATTAGTTTCACCTTCGCTAATGGAGCTCATCATGAAGCCGAAGCTAAAAATAATAATGCTAAAGTTTGTTACTTTACTCCTTCCGTCTTATTGAAAGTGTCACTCTGGATTCTATGCCATCTTATCTGATCATTTGTTTTATTTAAATTTTTTGTATACATATTATTTATTTTGTTATTATGACTTATTTTGTCATTGGATATACTTGAATAATGATCTATTTATTTTATCATTTGCAAAAAAATTCAAAATAAAATGAATAGTTAAATATGGTATCCCATGTTAAAAACAGTACTTTTGGAGAGAGGGAGTAGACCGGAATAAATCATTCGAAGGATCTCTGGTACCGAACTACCGATGTGGACGACACGGAGCAGCAGCAGTTACCGGTAGCGTACGCGTTCAGTTCTACTAGGTCACCCTGGATGTTCGGGTTACCCAAAAAGTTCGGGTGGGGTAGTTCGGGTAATGAGATTCGTTACCCGATAGGAGCACAGAAAAATGACTACCTGCAAGTTCGGATACCCGCAAGTTCGGATTCGGGTATACCCGATGTACCCGAAAATTATAACATCACAGCAATAGCTCAAACATCACATAATTTTTGCATAGAACTGGACAGACTTAATGATAACTAATTAAACCATAACTGATGAAGTGATAATTTCAAGTTTTCAACAGGAAACGCAAACCACGACGCATTCAAGTTTTCAACAGCAAATGCAAACGAGAACCACGACACAGCCACATAGGTACTGAGTCTACTCACTACTTAAGTACTTAGTAATAACAAGATAGAAGAGCAAATTGAAAAGTCCAGGCCTATTGCCCGCGGCCTGCCAGCACATATGTGCTTGTGCTTCACACGAGAACAAAAAAGAACATCTTAGTATCCAGGCCTCCGTTGGCTCTCACGGTGAATTGGCTCCATACTCCGGCAGCAACCAGCAAGGGCAAGGCAATCCAGTCCTCCATACTGTGCCAATAAAAATGATGGTTCAAAATTCAAATCTGAGCAACATATCTCAAGAAGACAGAGAAATCTGCTGAGCATAGACCTTCATTTTTTTGACTGAGCCGTCGACGTGCTCTGAACATTACTACTTGGTGTCTGTGACTTGGTGTTGCTGGTGCCGACAGTCACAGATGGCTGCTCATTCTTTTCCCATTACCGCCATATTCTTCTATCCACTCTGTAAATGCACAACACACAGTATAGTTACATTACATACATACAGTAAATTCACAAATGCAAGCAAGGAAGGAAATAAGGTACCTTGTACTATTGCCAATTCTTCCGTAATCTCTCTTATGTCAACAGCAGGCCTTCGTAGCCAATCCTGCGTGCATACTAAAGCCTCCAACATGAACGGAGTAAGAGAGGTACGGAAGTCATCCAAAATACGTCCACCTGTGCTAAAAGCTGACTCAGATGCAACTGTTGTCATGGATATAGCAAGCACATCACGAGCCATGTGACCCAAAACTGGAAACCTTGCTGAATTGACTTTCCACCAAGCAAGAATGTCAATTTTTGATTCTATGTCTTCTGTTTCTTCAGCAAGGTACTTCTCAAGTTCAGATTTGTTGCTGCTAGTAGAACAATTGTTTAACTTCATCTTCTTGGCAATTTTGTCTTTAAGCATTCCTCCAGCTACTCTCTTTGATTTATCAGCATCAACTACTTGAGTAGTTTCTTCACTTGGAGCATACATGTTCTTATATTCTTCAAAAAGCTCTGTCACACAAGCATTAATTGCTGCCCAAACCAATTGACCTCTTTCCTCACCAAATATCTCTTCAACACTAATCTTTGTGTACAAAGATAACTTGTACC
>JAKNSH010337893.1:0-13545 GCA_027790015.1 Cymbopogon flexuosus
ATACTGATGTCAATGGGGAATTGACTCATAAAACTACAATAACAGAAAGGCTCAGCAGTGAAATACAGGCCTTTCTTCTTTCTAAAAAGGCAGGTAACTCTATGAATAATGAAACCCATATGAATGATAATACTAGATTGCGGCGTCAATCCCTTGAGTCTGTCCATCTGAACGGAGCCACCAGTGCTCCTCAGTTTGCTGAAGATGATGACGACTCTATTGCTAGTGATTTGAATTGCTTTGAACTGAACATGCATGGTCATATGGGATCTCGCAGAAGTGGCACAGGTGCCATGGATGTGCATAAGAGAAGATCAGAGCATCCTCATGGTATAGCTGCTGAACGCATGTCGGGTGTACCAGTTTATTCACAGAAAGGCACCGCAAGGCCCAGTAGCAGCAAACTGCAGCATGCCAATAAAATACCAGAAATCAACTCACAAAGCAGTGTCAGAATTACTTCAGCAGAAGCGCAGAATGGAAGTGCAAGCACCCAAATTATTCGAGGATCCAACAATGTGTCAATGAAGAGCAACCCAGATGCTCATCATGTTGATTTCCTGGGGCAGGAATCCTTTGATCATTTCTCCCGAACAAGTCTATTTTGTGAAGGCACTACTTCAGGGGATCTGGGTAATGTCGGCACCCCAACGCGGCAACTGAAATACCAATCCACATCTGTGGACCCTGAGATCACGGAATGCTTACCTGAACAGCCAGTAGTAGGAGTGATGGAAAACACCCTGAAGGCAAAATTGCTTCAAGCAAGGCTAGAGGGGCGACATGCCCGGTTAAAGGCATCAGGTGGCTCCTCAACCAGCAGGAGAAAGTGAGTGCTGCAGATTCTGGGGTTTTACTATTTGAGGCACACACCAAGATATCAAAGGTGTAATATAGCTAACTTGTTCTATGGAATTTCCTTTTTCCGTGTCAATTGGTTCAGTATCAGTGTACATGGGTTATGAGCTATCTGAATATGTATGAATCCTAGTTCCATTTGTGAATCATCTTCCATGTCAATTAGGCTGTTAGTTAGATGGCAGCACACTTTAGTCAGCTCAAGACTCAAGAAGGATTTTGGTTATGACACCTTGTGCCTGTTCTCTCCATGATACTTTGCTTAGAAGTCTATTTTGATGTACTACATTTGAACAGGAAAATTCTCAGATTTGTCAATGGTTTCTTTGAGTAGTTGTATGAGCAAAATTTTGTGGTTGACACTACAATCCAAGACACCTCCAAATTTTGTTAGGGCACTCGCAATGCAGACTTTATCATAGAGTTTAAGCCTATTTATTATTTCAAAGATATCATAGACTTAGAGCGTCAATAAGATTCGAAGTATTGGTTTTCTTCCTCTATTCAATAAATATATATTATCACATTAGCAAAGTATTGTAAATAGGAGGGTAATAAATATGCTTAGATTTTATAGTAGAGTCTACATTACGAGTGTCCTTGTCTGAGCATCTCCAATAGTTTGCTATCTCAACTTGGCATCCATGTAATTTTGAAAAAACCAGAAAAAATAGCCTCCAACAGTTTGGCAAAACAACTTGGCATCAATAGCAACTTGGCATATCTCCTCTCCACACGTGCACGTACTTGTCTTGCCATCACCGTATGTGTGTCCGTGTCTGGAGCCCGACCTCTACTCTGTCCCATGAGGAGGAAGTATTTTATTTCACTTTCTAGGTACTGATGCTTGGTAGAGGAGGGGTAGCGCTACGACTGTTAGCGTGACCAAGCTAAACCAAATGGGGTGGTGTGATAAAGTCATGCCAGTATTTGTGGTGTGACTCACCAGTATATAGACGTCACATCATCGTCCGACCACCTTTCTCCTCCCTTCACTCTTCTCTTGAGATACTACAACACAGCAGAGATAGAGAGAGCACCACAGCTCTCCGCTATTGGTATTGGATGAAGTACCGGAAGCAAGACATTATTGCTCGTTGAAGGGCATCATAGTGCATGATCCATTGCAAGCTGCAAAGTTTGCCTCAGAGGCCACTATAGTAGTCCTGAATCACATACCAATTTTGATGCATTTTAAACATTACAAGAGACCTGACGGCATGGTCTATTTTGATCTCTTTTTGAATTGGCTAGCTATATGTATCGGTATCCCTTCTTTACATTCAACTGTGCCTTGAGCAACTTAGTAACTAATTTAATTTGCATTCCACTACTGCAGGCAAGGTTGGGCATCGATGAGGGTCACATTCTAACAAATACAACTTGCTGGAATGTGTTTAATTGTGCTGTGAAGCAGAAATGCTATAGGTTGAAGAACCACTATTTTAATAAAGTCCTTGTTGATCGGATCAGTATGCGCTCTCCTGTCCAGACCATGGACGATAAGCAGTGGCAAGTCCTTGTCGACGCTTGGTCTAGTGCTAAGAACAAGGTGTGTTTGAGCTCATTTAATTCCTGTCTAGTCTTGCTATGGTTTACTTATGCTAAAGTGTAACACAAATGTAGTTACAAGAAGTATATGAGAAGAACAAGCAAAACCGTGCAAAAGTGAAGTACCACCAAGCTATAGGGTGTTAATTCTATGTTGTCCAGCTCCACAAATTTGTAAGCAATGGTTGTGTTTTATTTTTACCAGGACTTTGTATAAATATAAATTAAAACTCATGTGCAATTTGAACAAAGCGAGAACAATATAAAAAGGCCGCAAAACAAAGTGCAAGGCTTGATGAACAGTATGACAATTAAGTACCTCATGAACAATAGGGTCGACCTGGTGGGGATATTAACACTGTGGAAGTCTTAAAGGAGTTCTATACTAGTAAAAAGGGTAATAAAAGGCCTGTGATGCTGCAAAAGAAGATGTTGTAAGTAACTTCATTTGCTTTTTTAAATCAGCCACACCATTGCCATAAAATAAAGCGAGAACAAGAGAAAAAGGCTGCGAAACAAGGTGCAAGGCTTGATTATAACGACCAAGTACCTCATGAACAATAGGGTCGACCTGGTGGGGATATTAATGGTGGGGAAGTCTTAAAGGAGTTCTATACTAGTAAAAAGGATAATATAAGGCCTGAGCGATGCTGCAAAAAAAAGATGTTGTAAATACCTTCATTTGCTTTTTTTAAATTAGCCCATTGCCATAAAATAAGAAAATTCTCAGGAGCCAAATGTTATAACATCATTCAATTTTGAAAATACCTATGCATTGTGCTTACATATTCTCTATCAGCAGTATGCCGATGAAGACCTATGCATGACTTGTTATGTATTAATCTCCTGGGTTTTCAATTTAAGTCCTCTTCTACTATCTGTAACGTAATGTTTAATGCTTCAATTTTTCGCAAGAAGCTATAGAAAGACAACATACGGTCCCTTTTCCTTAAGGACAGGAACCAATGACTAGCGTTGATATTGTTTGCAAGGTCATCTACTTCTCCCTGGGCAAGAATGAGTTTTAGGTCAGCAACAACACCCTTTTTTTTTTAAGAATACTGGTATCCCGACAAGCTCCACCAGAACAAAGAACAACAAAGTTCACTACAAGAATCCTGGGCTTCTGTGACGATCAGAATATGACGATCAGAGCCTATTTCCTGTCACTGTCTGGCTGCAGTGATAAACTAACTATCGTCACAGAAGGTGGGTCACTGGATAGCTTCAATGACGACCAGAAGACATTGTCATTGATATAGTGACAATATTTCTCCTGTCATTGATACAATGACATAACAAAATCGTTATAACATATTGACCAGAATACCACCACGTGTTCAATGACATGGGCCATGTGACATTGCTGATGACATGGCATGTGACGTGGCAATCCACTTAAAGCCCATACATCATGGGCTTTTTCCTTCTTTATTTTCATTTACAAACAGTCCAATTAGGACAAACATTCTTGTCCCATCTTTAAATTAGCATTGTTTTTAACAACCCAACATTACTAATTCGAACTCAAATTGTGGGCTGGCCAAATTGAAAATTAATCATATATTCAAAACCACATGACCAATTGTCCATAATCTACTACTCCTATAAGAATAAACCCCACTTAGCCAATTATCTGTGCTCTCCTTGAGCCACGTCAGCAGCAGGCTTCAGTTACGAGCGCGGTCTCGCCGTCCGTCCGTCCGTCTCCAACTCCACCCGATACACCAGCGCCGACCGTCCATCCGCCTCCAGCTCCACACCAGCGGCGCTTCAGCTGCTCCAGTGCGCCACTTCGCCGCCCTTCCGTGACCCCCGGCCTCCTCCACCACCACCCCGTCCTCCAGCGCCATCACTAAGAAAGTACGAATGCTTGTGGGAGAAACCGAACCATCCACAATTTTTGTTTAAATACCTTTGCTTACCTCCTCCGCCTGCCCATCGACGCCGAGGAGAGGAGACCTCCACTGCCGTGACCCTCTCTGCCTCTGCATCGACGTCGATTGCTGGCCCTCTTTCGTCGCTTCACCTTGCTACTTTGCATCTGCGCCGATTGCAGATGTGGGGAGGAGCGCAGTCGAGATGCCACCAGATTGTTTAGGGAGTGGAGGGGAGCGCCTGCGAGGAACACGGTGACGTGCCCAGCGATTTGCAACAGTGGTGGAGACGGTGACCTCGCGCAAGTGATCTGGAGTCCGCAACGGCGGCGGAGGCGACGATAGGATGAGACGAGCAGGGGAACGGGAGGACTGGAGGAGTCCGTAGCTGAGCTTAGATGTGCCGGCTGAAGGTCTGTTAAATTAGTTACGACCTTCCACGAACAAAGACCATCGGTAGTTTTTTCATTTTTTAATATATCTTTCCCCAGCCATCGATGAACTTTTCCCTTTTTTTAAACAACAACTCTGGCTGACCGTGCGTTGATGGCTAATGGAGTGACGATATAGAGACCAATACGTTGTGCTATAGTGTTATCTTTGTGATAATTTAAATGCTACAAAATCAAATATTTGAGATGGAGATTGTCTTTTTTATGCTTTTTTTTTACTAAAATCACCTGTATTCTGCAAATTATAGTTATGCCTCCTCCTAATTCTCAGTAATTAACATTCTAACTTATTGATATTCCTTCTTCATACCCGCAGCAACGCGCGGGGAATCCTCCTAATTATATTATAATGAAAGCCCATATACATCGAGTCATATGCTAACATATTACAAAGTCACCTACAGTGATACATTTGAATAAATTATAAACACCAAAACAGGTCATGCTGCCACAAGATGCTAATAAATACTAAAAGTTGAAAAAGTCAAACACAAAACAGGTTCGGCTTCCACAAAAGTTGAAGTCACTTCAAGCTGAACTCAGAATTCTTAATCCTTGCCTGCATCCAAGTTAGAAAACTGAGAATCCAAGTTAGAAAACTGAGAATGATATTTGGAACAAACAAACTAAAAAGCTATTAAGCAAACCTTATCTATGCTCTTCTTTTGTCACATCAGCAGCAAGCAGTACAGAAGTTACTGTATATCTTTCCCTGCCAAATATGACATTATATAATGCATGTACGAAGGTTAAAAGAGTCTTGCATATACCATAGCCCATATTCTGGATACAAGCTATATGGCATTGATTAATTTGGATAAACTTAGAATACTGAATAACTAAGCGAGCACATGCATCAAGAACACAGTGCATCCTAATACTCTGTGAAATGCAAAAATAGCCTATGTATGAAATGTACATCTTGATGAGTGGACCAATCTTGGTATTCATGACTTTTTGATTTGAGACCATTTCGGGTTTCGAAAACTGGTATGTTGCTGTCAAAATTTAAAAGTTCAAAGTTTAAACCGTTCAAACTTTATCAAATAAAAAGTTGACCAGTACAACAAATGTATACCTTGATGAGTTTAACAAACCTTCTATTTATGATTTTTCTATTTGAGACATTTTAGTGCTTCAAAAGCTACAGTCAAAGCTTTTTTTTTTAATCTAAGATTTGACTTGGTCAAACTTGGTCCAATGAGACACTAAATGGCCTCAAATAAAAAAAATTTTGAATATCATGTTTGTACAACTCATCAAGATCCACATTTGATACATAGGTTATTTTTGGATTTGAGAAAGTGTTGGTAAATACTAGTCACATGTTTTAAAAATCCAAGATGTAACTTGGTCAAATTTGGTCAAACGAGGCACTAAATGGTCTCAAATAAAAAACTTTTGAATACCATGTTTGTATAGCTCATCAAGATCAACATTTGATACATATGATACTTTTGCATTTGAGAAAGTTTTACTAAATACTATCACAAAATCTTGAATCTCTCACACACTTTATAAAACTATATGTGAGATCTGTGGATTTACAACTACACTTTCCTAACACTTTGTCAAATGTAAAAACATTAAGAGGAATTGCTAACACTTTCCTAACCACTTTGTCAAATTATATATGAAACCTGTGGATTTACAACTATACTTTCCTAACACTTTGTCAAATATGTCGGAGAGTGAGCTGGGCTTTGCTAGCCGTTTAGCCTGCGGGGTTCTTAGGCCAAGCGTGATAGGAAGGGGCTGGCTGGGTTGAGTTAGGCGAGATCAGGGAGTGGGTGGTGGTTTGGCACTTTTTTTTTTTTTTTTTTTTGATAAATCCTGGTTCGGCCTTGGTACCTGGTTCGGCCCAGGTTTGGTCTCCGAGGCCTTTTCTATTTTCTTTTGTATTTCTAAATCCGATAAATAAATCACACAAAAGTATGCTCGTATATACTCCCTCCGTCCCTAAATGTTTGTCGCCACGATTTGCGAGCCGACAACTTTAACTCCATTTATAGAAAATATGTGTAATATTTTAGCCATCAAATAAATTTATTAAAAAAATAGATTCAAATATCTATCCAATGATACTAATTATGTATCATAAATTTTAATATTTTTTAATATATAATTAGTCAAACTTCTTTTGCAGGAAGCGAAAACAACAAACATTTAGGGACGGAGGGAGTATATACGCACACATAATTATTTTGTTTTTAGGCTGGTTATGATATGATCTGGGACCGCAAGTCCTATGTTCGATCCATGCACCACATTTTAGTAATTGTTTTACTCCGATCCTATTTAGACTAGGAGCCGACAATGGACAGGGATAACTCCATCTAGGATATGATGATAGTGCGGACGAGGCCAAGTAGCATAACAAGACATTTAAACACATAATCATAATAGATTTATATTTTATGACAATCAACTATTGTCACGATCTATCGTCACAAATCCCATACAGACCGATAGTTTGACGATATCTATAACAATGACACAACTTGGTCATAAACAGTTGTTATCCTGTGAACAATCGTTATAAACAGCCTCTGTTCATGACGAACAGGTGCTCTGTCATCTGGCAATCGTCACAGAAGCCCAAATTTGTTGTAGTGGTTGTGCTGCCCTTGTCGATCACTTGGATGTACCAAGGAGCAAGATAGAGAAGAATGTAATGGAGTTTGAGGAGTTCAAGAGTCAACAAGCCGAGGAGATTGTGAGGCTGCGTGAGGAATTTTGTCACGGCATGTGTCTGGTAACTCTACATCCCACTGATGTTATGGCCTTGACACTATGAACATTTATGGTTTGAGGTGTGGACCTATGTGCCGGTGTGTGCCTTTTTGATGTGTGGATTCATGCTGGTTTGTTGTGAAACTCTGGCCGCGGTTTGCTGCACATGTGTGAAATGTTAATATGTTTATGTGATGTTATCGAATTGGTTTTTGTGATAATTTTCGAGGTTGTTTCTGAGACCGGTTCAAATGGGTTTTGTGACGCTTTTGATGTGGATTCTATGACGAAATATTGCCCTGCCCTTGGACAAACCAGGGTAGCCCACGTGGCCAAATACATGCTGCACACGCGGATGGACCAATACATAATAGGTGGAACACCTAGGACATGACACGTGGCCTTCTATGTATCCGACACATGGAAGGAGATGGTCAAGCCACATGGCCGAATTACGGAAGAAAACTTGTGTGGACGACATAATGACATGTGGTTGAATAAAAAACGTTCACGTGGACAAATAGAAAACTAACGGATTGTCCAATGAAGGACAGACACGTGGGACAAGGGCAAGAAGAAAGTGCGCCAATAAGAAATCGACACGTGGTATTGCACCAACCTAACATGTGGCCTTGTTGACGGTAGATAACCATCAACTAAACATGAGGATGGAGTTAAAAGCAATGCCATAGGGAGTCATCAGGAATCGTCCGAACAGTTTCACATTCAGAATCTGTTCCGGTGCTGCGATGTCGCATTTTGGTCTTTGGGCCTTGTATCGAGTTGGAACTCCATAGGAGTGCATCCAGGGGGTCCTACACGACCCTATACACTATAAATCATTAGTCTTTGTGCAAGTTAGGGTTTGGATTTTGCTTAAACTATTTTGTATACAACAGTTTCACCGCCGCCATCGGTTTGTGAGACCCCAACTTGTGAGATTAATCATTCATCTGCAATTTGGTTGCAATCTTTTTTGTTCTTACTTATGTTCTTCGATTAGCAGGCAAGGACTTAGCCTTTTTGACGAGGTCGACCATGCATTGCCAGTAGATAACTGGAGGGGACGTTGTGCTGCGATTGCAGGTTTCACAGACAAGTTGTTCGGAAGCCGCATCGAATTATGTCGTGACTCCGCCAAATTGAGAGTTATCAGAACCTTTTCGAAAGATTAGGAACCCTAGTTCATGTCACATATGGAAACACCTCTATGACGTCCAACTTTTAGTCAAACGCCTTTTGAAAATTCATCATGGAGTTTCATGTGTGATGTTACTTCCACAATGGTGGTTTTTTCGTCATAGATTCGTCATTGAAGTTAAATAGTGACGAATTTGATACTTTCCATGATGAAAATAGATCATCATAGGAGACCAAATCTCTAGTAGTGATTCCACCTATTTGAAAGGTCTATCAACAAATTATTTGAACGTTCATACTGACCTTGCGTCATTGTTTTTTAGAAATGGATATATAAGGGATTTTTTTAGAAATAATACGATATATTACCACTTGCCTTGCGTGGCCTCCGCTCGCTAGTGAAATACTCCTGTACAAGCAATCCTAAGTACTCAGCGTCATTGTTTCTCTTTTTATGTTTGAACGCTCCTCTTATTCAAATTTTTTATATAAATAATAAAACATATATTATTTGCATTAAATTTTTCATAAAACCTATGGTCAAACAAGAAGTCTAGAAATGAATAATGACACTTTTCATGGGATGGAGGGAGTAATTCATATTTTTGCTACGTATCTAGACGTATGTTGTGTCTAGATAAATAACAAAAACTATAAAACTAGAAATGTCAAAATATCTTATAATTTGGGAAGTATGTTTTAAAGGAACCTATATTTGCTACCAGTGTTCCTCTTAATATAACTATTGGATTCGAAATATATAGCAAAAATAGCTAAAAGTTAATATTCATTAGAAAAATGTAGGTCATTATGATTCTATTCTAAAAATTACATCTCGATACTAATACAGTACTGTACAAGCACTTCACTTGGAGCCCATAACGTCCAAGAAAGAATGAAATTAGTAACCCCTAAATAAACAACATTTGAATGATTAGCAATTACTAATTGCCAATTATAAAGTTCGGTTTTCTAGTATATATATGGGAGCAAATGGTTATATCAAAGAGTCATCTCATTCTGCTTGCACACTCGACGAGGACCAAGCATCGATTTGCATTCGTATACATGGATAAGTACACGAGGCACATGGCCGGACTATTCCTGCTATCACTGTTTTTTCTCAGCAATGTTGCACATACTGTGCAATGTAAGCGAACTCAACTCCAAACATGTTTTTTTTTTACTCCCAAGAGCACATGCTCCCACCACCTACTGGATTCGTATGCATATTTACTTTGAGATCAGTGCGTACACACTTCTCAATGCGAATCTAGTAGTATGGGTGGTGGAAGCATGTGCTCTTGGGAGCAAATTTTACTTTAGCATGCAAAGGAATTTTGGTGACAATTTTTTTTCATCTTCAACAAACAGCCAGAGGCACGGATGAAACTGATGATACGATACTCGGTCGTCTTCCACCTGCATTCTGCTACCATCCCCATGCTCCAGCATGCGTAGGAAGTAAGTGTTGGTGTTGTTTTAGGAGTGGTGGCAATACTCCTTGTTTTTCTACACAGGCTGAATGCAACAAAGCATGTGTGCCGCCAAATTAAATTTATTACTTATTAGAATGATGTAATGACATTGAGTGATATTCTGCAACAGACACTGGAATAAGAAAGAAATGAAAATATTGTGGTTTTCTTCCCCCCACCCTCCTCATGAATGCTAACAGTATACAACAACCGAACCTACTGTTGCTTCTCAAAGCCAAAAGCCAACTAAAGAGGTGACAACCCATAGGCCATAGCCGGCTTTAGGCAAAAACTGCCTTTTCTCTGATGCAAATCATACAAATCTCCTGCTTTTACCTGCTATATGGAGGTGGACAACTTAAAAATTTATGCAACTACCAATTGTTATGAATGTTGTGATTCAAAGTACAAAAACAATATATGAAAGGAGACTTTGAATGATCATCAAATTTAACGAAGAGGAGGAAAAAAGTCCATGAGTTCATACACTGTTGTAACCTAGTTTTATCCATTGTAAATCATTAGAAAGAAAGTCAAATAAAGAAAGAACTCCTTCATGTTCTACATCTCTTAGTGTTCGTGTTCAATCCAAAGAACACGTTTTCTAGTACCCTATCAACATGAGCTTTACCGAGCCAAGGGGCAATAATTAAGAAATTAGTTCTTTGACGTCAAACTGAGGCTTGTTCACATATTTCCCGTTGTTCCGAATGAGCACACAAACACAAGAACACGAGCCCGCTTTAGGCATTGTGTCGTTGGCACATCAGCAGCGGAAATTCTATTGCGCGGCCGGTCGCCCACGTGACTCGCACGTCGCTTTCACGCAGCACGCGCGTGCTGCGGCAGCGTGCATCTCTGCTCCGCACCTAGAAGGCCACAGACGAATGAAGTGCACAACCAGACAACCTGGCACACACACACGCTTCGACAGCACACACGCACACACTTCATTTGTCTTTATTTTTTTTCGTATTTCATTAATCAATTTCTTTTACTTTAACTGTTGTATTTTCATTTCTATTTTCAAGTTTTTAGTTTTTTATGGTTATTTGTTTCAGTTTTCATTTTTTTATCTAAGTTTCAGTTTCTATATTTTTAGTTATTTTAATTCAGTTTGAGTTACAGTTAATTTGTTGTCATCTTTTTCTAGTTTCATTTTTCATGCTATTGCATACATAAGTTGCCATAAATTTGTCCCTAGCTTCTTTAGCTTCATTTTTTTCATTGTTTTTTAGTTTCAGTTTTTAGTTTTTTAGTTTTTCTTTAGTTTTAGTTATCAGTCACCCATTTGGGTTCGTATGACTTCCTAAAACTTGCATATTTATCAGACACCTACAATGCCTTTTGTTGTTTTTTTTTTCATTTCAGTCAACCTTTTGAGGTGCAAATGACTTCTAAATCCTATATATTAGTTGTCTTATCTACAACATATAAGTTGTCATAACTATAATATATAAGTTGCCTCACCTACAGTGTATAAATTGTCACAAAAGAGAAAATTAGTTTTTTTAATTTTAATATCATTACTTTCAGTATTCAGTAAATGCTTTTTATTTTCAGTTTTCAGTCACCCATTTTTTATTTGGTGCATATATTCTTAGTTTCAGATTTCACTCACATGTTTAGGTTTGATTGTCTTCCCTAAATTCTACATTTGAATTGCTACAAAAGTGTAGCAACTGAACATAAGTTGCAACAAAAAAATTTGCTTCTAGTTTTAGTTTTTGGTTTTAGTTTTTTTAATGATTTTTATTTTGTTTTCTTTTTCTAATTTTATTTTCATGTAAATAATATATAATATATGACAATTTTTTATATTCGCATGATAACAATCGATGGTCAATCATGTAATAATTTTATTTTTGGAGTAGCAACTTTAGTAGTACCTGGTAGTGAATCCTTTGATAGATCTTTCTAGCACATATTTACATATAAATTGCTATTAAAATAAAATTTATCAAAACATTTGCAACTGAGATCTACTTTTATTCGACCTGTCACGTAGAACATACTTGTGAAGATGGATTTGAAAACGAGCACACCATTTAAAAGTTATAGCAATTGAAAGGAAATGTTTTGCGTTTTTATTTTGTGTCAGACTGGCATCACCTTACCATGCTGGTTGGTCTGGCGTGTCCGCGTGTCTGAGTTGTGCGCGGGTACTGGTGCGGCAGTGGTGTGTGTCTGAATTGGTGTGCCTGTGTCTGACACTGATGAGTTGCTGCTCGCTGGGTCGCGCGATACGCGAGTGCGTGACCCGTCGCGGCTTATCTGTGTCCCATCAGCAGTGCCCCGTGACTTGAAGGCAACGCAGTTGATGTCGCCATCCATCGTCAAAAATGACACCATCAGCTTGAAGTGTCGACAGTGGCATTGCAAGGATGGAGCCTCTGCTCACCGAGAACAACTTGTCTGCCCTAAAATGTTGATGGTGTCCATGCGGGGACAACTCTATCTCCTATCACTAAGAAATGGCCCTGAAGAGCCCAACAAATGCCATCAGTCACCCCCTAGTAGTCGTAATGGACAAGCAGGCCTTGACAGGCCGCCGCCATCCCAGAAGGACACGTATCCGAGCACCCCAAGCCGAGCATATTTTAAGTAGATTTTTTATATAAATTTCTAGAGTAGAGTTGTTGAGGGCATGACGCAGTGGGGCCACCCATGACAACAAAAACAACAACATCCAAACACCCTAAGCAAAGAATTTATAGTAAATCAATTGTCATCACAACAAAGGTGGAATCTGCGCGCTAGAGAGGGAATTGGCCCGCGCGAGGAAAAGGAGGAGTGACACACGTATATCTGTCACTAAGATTCCACATCCGCGCCAGGGAGGAAAGGAAGGCGAGAGGGAGAGAGAAGAGCGCGGTAGCGCACCTGAAATTGGGCGGCGCCTGCGACCGTGAGCCGCGACTTCTGCCCCATCGACGTCCGTGACTTCCGCCCCATCCACGACTGCGGGTTTGTCCTCCCGTCCCGGCGTGTCCTTCCTCTTGTCTTGCTCCAAGCCTCCCCACCTCTTTCCTCTACCGCTCTACTTCCCCCTGTCTTCCTCTGCTCTGCTTCTTGTAGAGTTGTAGTGATGCTCTTGACTGCTCTGCTATGGCTGTTGAGTCCATCTTAGCTTTTACAACAAATAGCACAATGGCAACTTCATCTTGCATCACCTGTGATTATGATCGAAAAACTGATCCAACTCGGAAGGGAAATCTTGAGGTTCCAAGCTGGAAGGATGCTTACTGGCCAAACCTTGAAAACAAAGATATGGTAGCATGCACCCTATGTGGTACCTCATTTTATGGAGGAATAAAAAGGGTGAAGAAACACCTAGCAGGTGGCTTTGGGGACACAAGAAGGTGCATCAAAGCTACCAGTGCAATTAGAATGGAGACGAGGGACTACTTCAATGGACATGCCTAGATGATGTTGAGTTGTTGACTAGATTTCAGA
>JAKNSH010337993.1:0-12630 GCA_027790015.1 Cymbopogon flexuosus
CGTCGTCGTGGGTTAACGCTGCCGTGACCGTCTTGGTCTCGCAATCTCGGCGAAGTGCAGCGGATCAGAAACGAAACGATGGAGTAGTAGTGCTCCGTAAAACAAGTCGCGCTCGCTCGCTCGCGCATGCTTTTGGGAGGAGAGTGGAGGCTGCAGGGCTCTAATCTAAACTCGATTCGTACCCGGCGTCCCGGCCTCGCCCTCCGCATCTGGAGCTGGAGCCTGCAGGTACTCTATCGCTTCTCCGTCCTACGCCTGGCCGCCATAATGTTCGATCTGGATTGAATTGGAAGATGAACGAGACAGGAGTTCGGGATCAGGATTGAGGATCACATATCCCACGTAGCAATAGCGTTCGGGACGAACAGAGTTCGTTTCTTGTAGGATCCTCCAGTGCGTTACAGCTTGGTTTCTAGGATTCTTTTCTGACGACCCGCAGGGAGTCCATCCTGTACCCTATAGGATTGATGGCCTTGTTTGTTTGGATTTAGTCAGATTCGCATCAATCTACAATGTGTTAGAGGTGGATTGGAGTAATTGAACTAGATTGCACTCCAATCCATTCCAACACATGTGGATTGAGTTGAATCTGAAAACATCCAAACAAGGGCCTCGGTTGGGTTCTCTCTTTCTTTTTTTGTTGATGACTAACCAGCTACCAAATTACAATGCTGTCTGAAAACATCCAAACAAGAGCCTCAGTTGTTTGGTTCTCTCTTTCTTTCTTTCTTTTTTTGTTGATGACCAACCAGCTACCAAATTACAATGCTGTCTAGTTGATGATTGATGAGTGGCTGCCCTGCTGCTAGATCTTGGCAGAGTTGACATATTCCGTGTATAAAACGTTAAGAAGATTATGACCGACATAATACTAGTTGTTGCCTGCGTTTTATCATACATATGCTGCAGCTGCTAGATCTTGACAGAGTTGACATATATAGAACATTAAGAAGATTCTATATATTTTTTATGATAATATGCTACAAAATTTTCTCACTTCAACTGAGAGTGAAAAGCTACCTTTTCTTTATAGAGAACATCTTTCAAACTATATTTACCTTTATCTACAAAGTTGGATAACATGAAAATCGTGCATTAGACTGCAGTAGTAGCACTTCTTTTCCTATCATCTTACTCATTTAGAGTACTTAATTATCCAGTACTGAGTTGTTACCTTAAGATTATCGATTTCATGAAATTACATCTTGTAGCTCTTGATATATATTCTACCCAACAGTTGGACAGCTCTTTATTAGTGAAAATAGTAACTGGAGCATGATGAGAAATTCAGAACAATGCCTGCATGGGGCAGTTGCTAAAAGGAGAAAAGTAAAAAGAGTTTCACTTTGCAATCTCCCGATGGTACGTAATCTGTTCATATTGAAATTAAGTACATGACAGTGTGTTACTTTTTTGGGGTTAATTTGGTTATTAGTCACATAGGTACTTATTTAGCTGCCGGTGTTGAGAGCTTCAGTTATAATAATAATGCTATTGTTTTTATTGTTGTGTAGGATATTTTATCAACGATCTTATCGCTGTTGCCAATAAATGACGCTGTAAGGACAAGTGTATTGTCAAGAAAATTGAAGTATGTTTGGTGTAGCCACACCAACCTAAATTTTGATAAAGGTACAATGAGGAAAGGTTATTTCAGGCCCTTGAAAGGTTATCATTCAGCCCTCAAGGTAAAGGAATTTGTTACAAGGGTTGATACAGTCCTTCAGCAGCACAGTGGAACGGGGGTTGAACATATGAAAGTTTGGTTTCGATTGCACAGTAAGCATGCAGATCATATTGATAGCTGGGTTAGCTTTGCAATCACGTCGAAAACAAAGAAATTTGTTATTAATTTATCAGGTGGGCCTAGGGGTTCATTTTTCGAACGTGGTGGGCGGATAAGGCGGATGGTAGGAGAAGAACCATATAGTTTTCCTACACAGTTTTTCAGCCCCAATAATTGTTCGCACTTGCGGTATCTGGAGCTTTGGAGTGTTTCTTTGCAGCTGCCTTCTGATTTCAAAGGACTTCTGAACCTCAAGAGCCTTGCCTTAGTGGATGTGAGCATCACAGATGAAGATGTTCAGTGTATGCTATCCAAATGCAATCTTCTGGGGTTTCTTGAAATTTCCTATTGTAGCATGGTTACTAGCATACGAATGCTTCATCCATTGGACCGGCTTATGCATTTGGTAGTGGATATCTGCCCTAAACTGCAAGAAATTGAGCTCAACTGTAGCCCAACAACACTCCAGTACAGTGGCGCCATGGTTCCATTGATATTTGCTTCAACATCCAGGCTGACAAATATTAATGTTGTGTTCTCGACTTACCAATCTGCTCTTTCCTACATGGTCACTGGTTTCCCAAGTACTTCACCAAGGCTTGAGACTGTGACCTTATATTGTTATGAGCTTGAGGTTCGTGATATGTCCTACGACCCTACTCTGTACTTTCATATATCGCTAATTAAGGTCAAGTTCACCATTTTTTGTTTGTCATTTCTGTTGCAGAGAACAATTGTACCTGAAAGGCCATTGAAATTTACTTGTCTACGGGATTTGAGGTTGGATTTAATCGTCTCTGGCAAAGAAAACAGAAGTGTCGATGTCCTTGATTATGCTTATCTCCTGAAGATTGCTCCTTTGATGGAAACAATGGAGTTGCGTGTAAGTTTCTTTCATTGTGGCTTTAGAATACAGATTTCACATATGTCATTTTTGGTTGTGATAAGAATACAAACGGCATAATAAAATTACGAGGACCATGATTATTTATGTTGCCTATTGAGCAGTTGGTATTGCCAGGAGTGCATAGCAACATGCAGTAGCCATGCGGCAGTGTGTGTTTTTTTTAATATGGTTCTGTCTTTCTTCCATAGAATACATTGATATTTTCCAATTTTTAATGCATGCGTGTATTGATATGTTTCCTTTAGATGCGGATACGGTGGCACCATGTACCCTATTGCAAAGAGGATGGCGACCTAAGGATTGGTCTCCCACACCAGCACGACCATCTCAAATATGTTCGTATGAGTGGCTTTTTTGGCCACAAAGACCAGGTGGAGCTAGCACTTCACATCCTTGTCAGTTGCACGGTGCTTGAGAAGATGGAGATCACCCCAAAGCTAGAAATAACAAGTAGCCCTTTTGAACTATCAGAATCTCGCTATAAACAGCAATATGTGGATGGCCATCGGGTTGTCACTGAATTTGTCTGCAAAGCAGACCATCACAATGTTGTTAATGTGGTAAGGGTGCCCGCTGAGAAGACGACATTGGAAGTACCTGGCCCCCGCGATGGCGAGGAGCAGAAGAGGAGGGTTGTCGCGCTGACAACATAGAGGAGTCTTCGTCCCCTTGTAGTGCGCTAAAATTATGGAGATGGGAAAGTAGACTTTGTCCAAAATGTTTGAGTTGTGACAGCGTCGAATTTGTTAGATTTCCTCAGTTTTTTTTTCTGACATCGAACAAATGCATGTGTGTACAACGTGAAATACGGAATAAAAATGTTATCCTTTTTTTTGTGCATCTTTGTGTATGTGAGACAAAATTTTCTAAAAAAAAATAGAAGATAGCAATCATAAAAAATCTTCCAGTTGTTATGTACCATATATATGTGGTACTTTGTTTTATTTTGTGCCACATGTGGCATGGTAGCTTTTGATTTGCTAAAAAAGTGGAAGATAACAAAAGAGAAAATCTTCCGCAAGATGTGTGCATGAAAGTGACACTTCAAAAAGGAAAGACATGATGCTATACCATCTGAACTGCAAAAATACCACAGTAATCAGAAACTGAAACTCTAGTATTTCCTACTACTAAGCAGTGACTCAAATGAGTTCCTGAAAACTGAACCAAAGTGCAAGATAAAACAAAAACAGATTGCCGAACAAAGGGCCGGAAGGTGACAAAGTTACCTGCCGAACATAGCGAGGAAATTGCTCTGTTGCAGTTCTCCTATTTTTAGTAAACTGAACAAAGAAAAAATACAGATAGAGAGAAGAGAGGATCTGCAACTATACAAAAGTTGGATATCTAACGAAGTATTGTTCCAGTGTTAATCCTACAGCCATGCTACTTGGTGTACACATTGTGATGTGACCCCCATATTGGAGTTGAAAAATTTCCATGGTAGCTTGGTAGTTACTCAGTTATATGCATGGTTTCTCCAATGCTTCGCCCTCCCTTCAGAGTTCAAAGGCATCCAGTTCACCAGAAGCAGCTTGTGTTACTGCTTCATCTCATAGCGTAGTTTTGATGCTTCATCTGATAGTACAGAATGAGGACAGATTCCCATGCCATCAATTTCGTTCGCGTGTTAATCCTGCACAATGACGATTTCAACTAAATCATCCTTACACTGTTTGGGCACATATTGGGCGATTTCAAGTGCTCTACCGATAGATAGCTAGAGACAACACAAAAATGGCAGGACTTAAACTGCATGCAAACATCTCCCAGGTTCAATAATGGTGAGACGCAGAACTGCAGAGAGCAACAAACAAACCTGAGGCATCACACATTTCGAGTTGGCTTCGCACAGAGCCTGATTGTGGACAACAAAATTCATTCACACATGATTGACAACCGATGGGCACACTATATATTTTTTTTAGAAAGGACGGCAAAAGCTTTGCCGCGATTTCTATTAGACGAGTAAAGAAAAAAGAAGGCAAGCGCCCCGCCCAGTTTTTTGAAGTGGAAACTGGGCGAAAACCACATATACAAATGTGAAGGGTACCCTACTCCAACTGCACACCTAGGTACCAAAACACCTCAACTCGCGCCATAAATAGCGCCCACTCGACTCCACTCAACTCCTTGTTTGGTCGGATTGGGACATCGACACAAGCCTCTAACCACTAGAACTCGTCGGATTGGGTCATCGACACGAGCCTCCACTTTTAACCACTAGGAGCTCCACCACTGACGCAACAAACAACTAAAAGCTAGGAACAAAAACCTCTAAACTAAGCAACCAAAAACAAACTGAGCCTACTTCACCACAAGCACCAACCACGAACACGAAAGCGGAAACGACGAACTAGCACTGCCCTAAGGCCACCCGACCGAGCCGAATTCCATTAGACGAGTTCAGCTATTAGACGAGTTCAAGAATCCTTGCGGCTCAACACAGGCGTTGCACTAGCAGTTGCGCAACCACGCACCACCAGTCTTTTCCTTTAATTTCCTCTTGTCCATCCTAACAGAAACCCGACTGATTTACTATAGTCTCGTTACAAAATTCTAGAGGACCTTCCAACTAAAAAAACTCCGTAGCAATGAAAATCGCGCAATCATGCGCCAACCTCAGGTCACTAGGCGGTCAGTGGTCCCTGAGTGATCAACGGTAGAAGTCACGACTCCCTTGGCGCCTCATCTGGATACATGGGGATGTCAACATAATGCACAAACTCCGGGTCGCCATCCCCGAGGTGGGTATTGACGAAGCGCTCTTCAAGGTCCGTGATCCAGTTCACCAAAAAACCGCTCAGCTGTTCCAGTCCACTTAGTTCCAGTCCACTAGCTTCTTCAGGAACGACTTGTTGAAGCCGGCGATGTCGAGTTGATCTTTGGACTCGCTCTCCAAGCACTCCCCGGACCCGTCGCCATCTGTATTTGTAGCCGGCCTACTAGGGGATGCCTACAGGTGAGGTTCCGTCATGATATGCTCTCTCTCATCTCCTTCTCGTCAACCACCTGCCACCGCAAACCAAAATCAACCATAAATAAATTAAGATGAGTACCTGATTAGTGATAATTTATGGCAAAGACAACATAGATGTAAAGAAAGCATGTACGGTTTTTGTATAAATAAGTGGAAAAAAGACATGGTTCTGATTAGGCAGAAAAATTTGCTCACCATTTCTGTGATTGCACAAGCATGATGTTTTCCAACTACGATCCTAGCTCCCACACACACATAGAAACTTCGTTAGTCATACAACTATCTATGCTTTATACTTCTTAAACACTTAAACAGATTGCTAACAAGCAGCCACTGATTATGATGGCTACAACTCTTGAACCCATCACCAGAGAACCAATTCTATGAAGACATAAGAATGAATGTAACAAGGTAAAAAAAATGGAGATAAAACAACCTGAGGTTGTTAGAAATCGTGTTCTCTGGATTGCACACAAACACACACAAACACATGAACAGAAAGATGGATGGATGGATGGATGAATGGATGGAGGAAGTTCTTCACTGTATTGATTTTCTTATTTCTTCACTGTTGTTATATAAAAGTGCCCCCCTATTTATAGGGGATGTAGAACCCTGGATAAGGGTTTGTATGGTGAAATAGAAAACTCCAGAATTGCTATAGTGTACAAAAATATCCTTGCTTTGAGATTCGTGTTGAAGAGCTTCCTCCTCTTTATAATTTGGCTACATTTATTTTTATTCACAACACTTCTCCTTGGCCAAATTATTTTCATTTGGATGCCTTGTTAAAAACTCCCCCAAAAAACCCAGTGGAAAAAAAGGTATGAGAAAAAAGTACATCACATGCATCGCTTATGTTGCACCCGTTGCCTCATTAAAAATCTGCATTAGAAAATCATATGGAAAAAACTCATCAAGGCAAAAAGAGTACGACAATTGATGCTTGAGTTAAGTCTTCAGGACCGACTATTGATCTTCAGGATCACAATCATGGACTATGATTTTGGGGTTTGTTTCCCCCTAAACCCTACAACTCGCTGAGCCGCCTCGTACCAATTCCACGGACACACTTGGAGAAACTGGAGCGGGCAGAGACTGTGAATAAATCTGCAAGATTATCACATGATCTTGCGGTAGGATTTTTTTATCTCCCCAAGCTCATGGGGATAAAAGAACTTTGGAGCAATATGCTTCGTGAGATTGCTCTTGACTTAACCCATGTGCATCTGTGCAACACAAGCCGCATCATCTTCATAGATAATGGTGAGGGTGTTAGCGATGTTCAGCCTACATGACTTCTAGATGTGGGAAATCATGTGTTGCAACCAAACATACTCTCGCACGGCTTCATATAGAGCAATTATCTTTGAGTGGTTGGTTGATATGGCAACAAGGGACTGCTTCACATACCACCAAGAGATGGCTGCACCACCACAGAGAAACACAAAACCAGTCTGTGATCTAGCATGGTTGGAGCTTGGTTCTTTGATAACTATAGTGCAAGGTCCTAGGTACCTTGTAGGTACCTTAGGATGGTTTTGACACCAACCCAATATGCCTTCTGGTTGGGGCAGCATTGTACATTGCCAATAGATTCACTGCGAATGCAATGTTGGGCCTTGTGCAATTCACAAGGTAAATCAGTGCTCCTATGTCGCTTAAGTATGGAACTTCATGTCCCAATACTTCTTCACCATCATCCTTTGGGCTAAATGGGTCCTTATCCGCTTCTAGGGATCAGACCACCATTGAAGTTTTAAGAGGGTGGCACTTGCTCATATTAAACTTTTCAAGCACCCTCTTTGTGTAGGTGGAGTAGTGCACAAACACTCCTTCATGGAGATGTTAGAGCTGCAGGCCCAAACAAAACGGTTTTAACTAAGTCTTTCATCTCAAATTCAGCTTTGAGGTAAGCCATTGCTTTCTCAATGTCCCTTGCAGTCCCGATGATCTTTAAATCATCGACATAGACTGAGATGGTGCAAAACCCATCGCTGAATTTCTTTATAAAGACGTAGGGATATTGTTTGTGTAACCTCTCTTTAGGCTGTCTGCACTGGTGTGCGCTGAACCATTCTGGAGTATAGTTTTAGTGGGGAAAAAGGCTGCACCGGGGAACGGTACCCCATACTGGGAGCTTCCGTGTCCGGTATACATGGCGCCGTAGCGTTGGTTCTATAAAGTACACAGTCCCCACCACGAGCGCGAGAGAAGCATGTGCGGGAGGCGGGAGGCAGGAGAGAAGCATGCATGGCTCTGACACAGCGGCATGCCCCATATTTTTCAACTAACTAAAAATGTTATATCTCACAAACCAAAAAAACCAAATTAAATTTCGATTACACCATTAAATTCGTTTCAATATATCCTTCGAAACATGATCTCATATGTATATATTTAGATAAAATTTATAGAGGATGACAAGTGGGGCCACTATTGGTAGTTGGTATAGAGTATGTGATATAGAGGATGATGTGTGGAAGAAACGTGTATAGAGAAGAGAATTTTGATGAATAAGATGCATAAAGGATGAAAATAGAGGATGATGAGTGGGGCCACATCCTTCCGGATTGTTTCAAACCGTATGGCGACCGTTGTAGGCAGACGCTGAACATATTGCGGCTTTCGTTCAGTCCAGGGATCTTAAGTCCTTTAGGAATTCTCATATATATTTCCGAATCAAGTGACCCATATAAGTATGCGGTCACAACATCCATCCAGCTGCATTTTGAAGTTGGTTGTTTTACTTGCGGACCGGCACTACATTAGCATCTGCTTGACAACTTACATAGTATTGTTGTCTTAAGCTGTTCTAGGTGATTGAGCTACAATAACGTGTGACAAACATCCAGGTAACTGAAACACTGTACTCCATAGCCCTGTTCTTTGTGGGTCAAAAACAATATAGATACATCTATATATATCGTTTATGAACATTACATAAACAGGGCCAACAAACAAACAAACTAGAACCTCTTTCTGGCAACATGTTCCCACAGGATTAATACGTTCCCCTTCTGTTGCCATTTCATGAATATATAATGTTACCGCTATTACATTGCTTTTTCGCAGCAGTGTAACCGTCTGAAAAGCTGTATACGGCGGCCTCAGTGAACACCGGCGGCGAGCCTGGCTCTCAAATCCTTCCTTAGGATCTTGCCGGACGGGTTCTTGGGGATGGATTCGGTGAAGAAAACCTTGTGGATCTTCTTGTAGAAAACGACCTGCAGCGTTACATTTATATGAGATTTCAGTCTTGAGACCCAGCTCTTTATTTGCAGAATCTTCTGCAACGTTGTTCTGGTCTTAGTACTAATTGCTCCTGAAGAAATGCAGTTATTTTTTTTCTATTATTGTTTGGTTCAGTGGAAACATAAGAAACATGGTATTGCTGTTACCTCCTTGGCGACAAACTGCTTGATCTCATCCTCGGTGACTTCAGAACCTTCGGTCCGCACGATGAAGGCGACCGGGATTTCACCAGCAAGATCATCCTTCATTCTGAGGGAGCAGACGGAGAAGATTTTCAGAATTCAGTTAACCCAAGAAAGTGGCAGTGCAGGCTGCGTTGTGGTTCCATCTGAACTTCTGAAGGTATCAATGAGAAACTTACGACACGACGGCGGCGTCCTTGATCTCCGGGTGCGTGAGGAGGAGCGCCTCGAGCTCCGCCGGCGGCACCTGGAACCCCTTGTACTTGATGATCTCCTTGAGCCTGTCGACGATGAAGATCTCGTCGTCGTCGTCGACGTAGCCGATGTCGCCGGTGTGCAGCCAGCCGTCCTTGTCGATGGTATTCTTTGTCGACTCAGGGTCGTTCAGGTAACCTGAATGATCGATCGGTGGTAGCATTAAGTTAGTTTGACAGAGCCATAACCTATCTTGCAGCTCTGACTGGTAAACAAGATTCAGTAATAATGGCAGAAACTGTCAGGCAATTACGAAAAGATCATTCATAAAAAAAAAAACCGAAAAGATCCTGTGCATGCGGCTAGTTGCCATCAAAGGTAGAGTTTTGGTTTGGTCAGGTTTTTCCAGAGATATACTCTTCAACGATAAGATTTGAAGAAAAAGGCAACAATTGACTTGTGAAGTGCGATGCATCGATTTGCTTTGCTCGCCCCGTTTGGTTGCTGTCTCGGTCGCGCGATGGTTTACCAAACATTTGCTAGCATTTCAGCTTCAGGTCATTTTTTTTTTCCTGATTGCTATGTGGTCAGATAGGTAGGACGAGAGAACGACGGATGGCTCTGCAGAGGATGCGACATGATGCCGTCCTCGCACTCCCACGCCAGGTCGTACCACCGAACAAATGAACAATCATGCGCTCATGTTAGGTAGACCAAAAACCTACTAACCAACTGCCGTTCGGAAGGCCAGCAGAAAAGCAACCTCTCTCTGCATCTGTCGTCGGATAGTGTTCAGTGTACACCGACGCGGTGATGCCGTCGGTTCATGCGGTTGCGTGGTCGTGCAATGCAAGTTGCAAGCACATGTGGTCAGGCGATGGCAATCAGGCAAATCCGCAAATGTGACTTGATGATGAACTGCAAAGCATGGTATGAGGTGGATCAAGCATTGAGGTGGACATGACAGGATGCTCTGAATGGGTTTCCTATCTGACTGGAGAGTGGAGGCCAGCCAAGCAGCATTGGCCATTTGGTTGGTGTGGTGTTGGTTCCTGGTCGACTGTTCCATTCCACCATCGGCGATGGAATGGACGTGCACGTTCATGACCCGCCATGACCATGAGTCCATGAGCGTTCAACTTTCTTCACCAAACTTTGACTTCTCTGCTAGCACTCCCTATCAACTGCGCGTCCAAAATTCTTGTATCTTAAAAAAAAAACATGCCACCAAGATTTGCTATGCTAGCTGCAGTGCACCCTCAATCATATCATGTGGCGTGGTGGCCACATGGTCCATTCTTTTTCGCAAATACAAAAAGGAGACTTGCCACTCGGACGCCGCGGCCGTGCCATGCCGACGATGCGCTGTTCCCGGCAGATGGAGGAGCGGGGGAGAATGGTACGCAAGTCGCTGCTGGCCATGTCCAACTACCACGCGCGCCGGCGTTCGCGGCTGCTAAGCAGAAAACGCGAAAACGTGCGGTGGACACGGGAATCATAGTGGAACTTGGACCAGATCACCCACCAACAAAGCCCCTTTTTCCAAAGTACGCAGCCACCACCGAACTGGCGCGGACCAATTCACCACCGAGCGAGCACGCCACGGGGTTTCTCACGCGGCGCAGACGGTGTCAATGGCACGATGGTCACTCATATGCCGACGACGAAAACGACGGGAAAAGATGTCGAAATGCCTCCTACATTTCGAGAGAATGGTTGGTGTGGGGATCTTGAACTGCTGTTTCACGTGGAATGACTAGTTTAGCCGGCTTTTCTTGCATCCTTTGTTATAGCTCTTCTAGACTAAAATCATCATTCAAGTACCCACCACTGTTCTCCTCAAACAAGGGACTCGTGCTGGGCCCACGCGGCGGTGTCGCACTAGCACTACATGGGGCCCACGTGACAGTGCAACTGCCGTGGCACCAAGTGTCAGGTCAGCGTCAGGGGGCATGGCGTGCCAGGTAGGCCGTGCTAACGACAAGCGAAATTTAAATTGAAGCTTGGAAGGATGGATAAACATAGCAGTATAGAACGGGTACGAAAGCTACAACAAGCCTCCAACTACAATGAGGTCAAACGACTACAAGGGAGCAGTGGGTGGGACTTGGGAGCGCTTACCTTTCATGATCTGCTCCCCGCGGATGCAGATCTCGCCGGGCTGGTTCCGGCCGAGGGCGGCGCCGGTGTCGGGGTCGACGATCTTGAGCTCTGCATTCCTTACCACGGTGCCGCACGACCCGGACTTGACCGGGAACGGCTCCTTGGCGAACGCGAGGCACATGGCGAGCACGGGGCCGGCCTCCGTCATCCCGTACCCTTGCCCGAGCACGGCGTTGGGGATCTTGGCCATGAACGCGTCCTGGAGCTCCTTGCCCATGGGCGCGGCGCCGGACATGACCATGCGGATGGTGGCCAGGTCGTCGGCGGTGACGCGCGCGCTCTTGGCGATCTCCACCACGATGGGCGGCACGAAGGGCGCGATGGTGATGCCGTGCCTCCGCACCAGGTCCACCAGCGCGCCCAGGTCGAACTTGCGCATGATCACGATGGCGGCGCCCGCGCGCAGCCCGGCGAGGAGCACCGAGTTGAGCGAGTAGATGTGGAACAGCGGCAGCAGGCACAGCACCACGTCGTCCTTGCTGAAGTACAGGTTCGGGTTCTCGCCATCGACCTTCATCACATCATCATCAGTGGTGGTCAGTTGGCATCCAGCAGCAGTCACTCAGTTGCATCTCAGCATTTGTATGTATAAATTCGAATTCGAACAAAGTTCAGAACTACTAGTAGGGATAGGATAGTATGTTTTGGCGCCAATGCAAAGAACAGAGATGTTTCTTTTTTTTAAAAAAAAAAAACAAAGAACAGAGATCGTGGTCTCGGCACGAATCTTGACGCAGTTGACTAGTTCTTGTTCGGTGGAGACAGACATGAGGTGGGCCTGCCGCATCCGAACAAAACCGACGCCGGATGAATCCACGCCATTATTTATGAGCCGGCCGGAACCAACGAATGTTCCTCGGCACAGGTTGGTGGGGCCCAGCTGTCCTCACGCGGCCGCGGCGGCGACGGCGACCAAGGAGGCAGCGACGGCGAGAGCAAGAGTAAGGCGTGTGGTGGATCACGGCACGGGTTCCATGGCATGGTGTATGTTACCTGCTGCGCGACGCTGGTGATGAGACTACGGTGGGTGAGCATGACGCCCTTGGGGAGCCCGGTGGTGCCGGACGAGTACGGCAGGGCGACGACGTCGTCGGGGTGGACGTCGGCGTCGGCGTCGATCTCCTCGGCCTCGATCACCTCGGCGAACTCCACACACCCGTCG